>LPNX010956090.1:349200-360803 GCA_001517045.1 Pseudotsuga menziesii | reverse complement strand
CAAGTAGAGTGGGTGGACTCAAACTTCCTTTGTTCAGAGTATGATGGCGGGGATGATCGGGCAGCATATGGGACTGACTGGTGGTAAAAGGGATCATAGCGGTATAGGATCTGAGGGTGAATGGGCTGAGGGATACTCAAGCTGTGGTAACATGGTAGTAGACTGCAAAATACTCTGAACAAAGGCAACCTAATTGGAGGTGCTGCCGAGAGGATTGATCATAGCGCCAAGAGGCGCGGGGGGACTTCTTCATGGGTTAGTGAACTAGAAGAAGTGTGGATATAAAGTGGTACTGTCATGTGGATTTTACGAGCCCATGACAGTTCATGCTCGTGGTTGCTTTCAATTTTAAGGAGTTTGAAAGCAAATAAGAAGACTCTGAAGTAATGGAATGATACTGTCGTGTGGATTTTACGAGCCCATGACAGTACATGCTCGTGGTTGCTTTCAATTTTAAGGAGTCTGAAAGCAAATAAGAAGACTCTAAAATGATGAAATGGTACTGTCGTGTGGATTTTACGAGCCCATGACAGTTCATGCTCGTGGTTGCTTTCAATTTTAAGGAGTCTGAAAGCAAATAAGAAGACTCTGAATTAATGGCCAGGCAAGGAGGAAGTGTTCAATCAAGGAATATTTATGATGACCATGATTGAGGGTGGGGGGGAACACTAGTGGGCCTCCTTGCGGGGTGAATGAATGGTGGCAAAATAACGAAACATTTGCAGTATAATAGGAGTGGATGGCTCATGTAAAAAATGTGAAATAATTTGATGACGACCGACGTGGCGCGCAAATTGATGCGGCAAGGTCTAGGGATGCACTGTTGAAATTATACCAAGTGAGAGCGAGAAATGATCTCAAGCATCATCACGGGCTCAAAAAAATGAATCCGACGATCTAAAAATTGGTAAAAACGGAGAGCGGCCGAAGTGGCATGCAAACCGAGGTGTCTATTGGTATCGAAAAAATGGGCAAAAAATGGCGTAGTAGAAAATAACACAACGAGGTGACCATTGTGATGGTTTCGTCGTGCTGATTCCAATGGTGGAAACGGTTCTGAAAACGGACTCCGTCTGGGTGCAGAATGGCCAAACAAGAGAAAAGTCAATGGACTATAAATGGGAAGTGGGCCCAAGGACAAGTGTCATTTGTACTATTTTCCTTTGACTCGTAATCGCAGTGGACCAGAGCTCGAGTGTTTTTTCTGGACGATTCGACCGACCGATTCGAGATTCGGGAGAGCCAGGTAGGCCGTCAAACTTACACCTGCATTATTTTTAGGTTTGGGGGGCGGGTAGTGGGTCCTAGGGTGTTTTTGTATGAACCATGAGGGTGGACCGCAGATGTAGGCCGAACAGTCGCGGTCGCGGACCCCGGCTATAGGCCTGACAGCCGCTGTCGAAGACCGAACTGTTCTGTTTTGGATGGGTGGGAAAGTCTATGATTTTGACATGAGCCTGATGAGACTTTGTTGTGTGATTGGCAGGATGCCACAGGTGCCATGGAGGGAGCGAGAGGTTCCAGAGGAGATAGTGACAGCGGTTCGAGAGGATCGCCGCATGAGGTCACTGCTAGGACTCTTCGGACTCCTGAAGTTCGCAGAGGTTCCTATTATGCGGTCAGCAGGATTGCTGCTGACCCGGTTGGTCGGATTCTGGGAGCCAGGCATACTGGCTTTTCGAGTGTAGGGAGAGAGGGTGGACCTCACCCTCACTGATGTTTATTTCTTGATGGGGCTGCCTTGCCTGGGGAGGGTAGCAGATACTCAGCCGCGGGTGTCGACGGACTTGGATATGGAGGATGTGGTGGAGCGGTTCTGTCGGCCAGGGGCTCGGGTGCATCGGAATGCACTCTTGGTGAGGGATCTACGGGAGCCGGTAGTACAGGCGATGGCTGCATGTATTGTGCGGATTTTGGGGTCCCAGTCACCTAAGAAGGTGTCTGGGGTTCAGATGGAGCTTGTGGAGCGTGTACTGGCCGGGACCTATTTTGCATGGGGCCAAATGTTCCTGACCTGCGTGCAGCGACAGTTGACCGCGGCGAAGGAGTCTTGCAAGGGATTTTGTTATGGTTCCTTTTTGTGTGCCTTCTTTATGGAGAGGGTCCCCACACTGCAGCCGAGGGTGCCGATCAGGGCAGGAGGCTTGAGGGAGCCTCAGATGGTGCAGTGGGGAGAGATGATGCGCCGTCATGGGGGCGAGGATGTAGGGCGATACTTCACGCAGGAGCTATATTTGCAGTGGCTCCAGCTACCACTGACGCTGGAGGATTATCCATACAGGGATATGGACTTCACAGGAGATCCGGATGCTCCACGGCCACTAGGACAGGCATGGGGGCCAGACGGTATGTATGGTTTGGTTGCTTTGTCTAGTTTTATGTATATGATATATTGTTGATATATGGTAACTGACAAAATGGTGTTTTGCAGATGTGGGTCCGAGGCCACCGCCAGGACATGTGGTGCGCAGAGGGACTGTGGCCATTCCAGCGTTGCTAGGGCAGGTGGACGTTGGTCGTCCAGATGCAGTGGGGACACTGGAGTCCGTACGGGAACTTCTCGACCATCTGCTGGTAGGAGTGACTGAGGAGGGATGGAGGGACCTGGATCCGGCCGTGGTCCAGGATTGTTTGGGGGCACCTCGGGATTTTAGATCGATTGCGGTCCGGGTGGCACTATTGGCAGACAGGGCATGGGCACTGGAGCCCAGATGAGATGAGGACTTGCCAGTGGAGGGGTGGGGAGAGGAGTCTGAGGCAGCGGACAGGGACAGTGATGCAGGGTACGACTCCCTGTAGGGAGACTAGGGGACTCTCCTCATATTTTTTGTAGCTATGGCCTGTACCTTAGAGGTTTTTAGGATTGTACATACATTGTTTTTTGTATAGCTGAGTACGGGGGCACTCAGGACCTGTATGGATCATGTATATATTGTTTTTGGATTTGATGTATATATATATGTATGCACATGGATGCACCCATTTGTTTTTTATCATTGGTACGCACGTGGATGCGCTTTATGATGTTTCATCATTGGTACGCACGTGGATGTGCTTTATGATGTTTGGATATGTTTGTATTGCACGTGGATGCAAGTAGTCTAGGATGTTGGGCACGTGGATGCCCCTTGTGTATTTTATTTGATGTGACATGATTTATGTATGTTTAGGCACGTGTGTGCCCCTATGGATGCAAATGTCGTTTTATGGTTTATGTATATGGATGCAAATTTTGATGCAATGCAGTCTTTTTGGTTTTTTATATGGTTGGATGAGATGCTATGATGCATGATGGAGATGTTATATGGTGTGGTGGATATGCCAATCTAGGATTTTATTGGCCATTTGATCTACGACACTATTTTGAGCTCTGGGGATATGCGTGAATGTGATGGATTCAAACTATCGGCTAAGTTGTTTTGTACGCAGGAATTTTATAAAGAGGCAAGGATCGCGCACCTGGTAGCAGTTGTTGAGCTAGGAGACAAGTAGCTGGGAGTCTAAGAACACCTGAAGGTGACGTATGCCCATCTGGAGGGCAGCAGTCAGGAGACCGGTCACAACATCATACTCTGCCTAGTTATTGGTAGCAGTGCCTATACATGTTCCATCAAGGTGAATCAGTTCATGGGAAGGGGAATACAAGACCCATGCTGTAGAAGCCAGGTTGGGAGACCAGCGGCTTGCCCCATCCGCGTAGCCAATGTAACGAGGCGGAAGATGGTCCATTTGTGGGCATGCAAAGACGATGAATGTGAGATTATGGTAAAAAAGGTAAAAAACAAAAAGGAGAGCAAACTGTACAATGCGGACCAATGAGGTCGCGGCTTCAGTTATGGGTAAAAACGTTTAAGGTACAACCCATTACGGGGGTTGCGTAAAGGTTGGCCTTTAGAGTTAGCTAACACGTATGCCCCCTTGCCGAGGCAAGTCTGCACAATGTAAGGGCCTTGCCACATGGATTCGAATTTTGCTTTACCTTTTTTGTCGTTGGCTTGGTCATAGGCGAGGACGAGGTCCCCCTCGTGGAAAGTTCGGGGGTGAACATGTTTGTCATAACTGGCTTGGGAGCGGATTTTGACAGCCTCGATGTTCTGGAGGGTGGCACGACGATCTTCATCGGCTTGTTCGAGGGATAACAGACGGTGCTCAAGGGGGGAGGTATCGGGTAGAAGCTCAACGGCGATGTGTAAGGCAGGTATCTGACACTCGATGGGGAGGACAGACTCTACACCGTGAACTAAATGAAACGAGGTAAAATCGGTGGCGGTTTTGGTGGAGGTATGGTAAGCCCATAAGGCAGGGAATAGCATATGGTGCCAATTGGACTTATGCCGATCAACAGTACGTTGGAGTATGGTTTTGAGGATTTTGTTAACAGCTTCGACTTGACCATTCCCTTGAGGGTAGTAAGCCGAGGAGAACTGGTGTTGAAATTTGAGGAAGGTGGATAATTCACGCCAAACGGAATCTTCAAAGTGTGATCCATGGTCTGAGACTAACTGTTTGGGGACCCCGAATCGAGTGATGACATGGTTGAAAAAGAAACGGGCAGTAGTCTCAGCGGTGCAGTTGAAGGTGGGCATGGCTTCCGCCCATTTGGTGAAGTAATCGACGGCGACAACGATGTACTTATGGCCGTTCGCAGATGTGGGTCTACACTCCATGAAGTCAATGGCCCACTTACAAAAGGGACCAACGGTGATGACTGGGTGTAACGGAGCAGGTGGTGTCCGGGCTTTGGGGGCAAAAAGTTGGCAGTTATGGCAATGCTTGACTGCAGTGATGCAGTCAGTGAAAAGTGTAGGCCAGAAGTATCCGGCGCGGATGACCTTTTGGGCAGTGGCCATCCCTAAGAAATGGCCGCCGCAGGCACCGCTATGACAATCATTAAGGACATGTTCAGCTTCCTCGTGTGTAAGGCAACGACGAAGAATCATGTCGATTCCTCACCGGTAAAGGACATCTCCGATGAGGAGGTAGTGAGAGGCTTGATGACGGATACAACGACGTCCATTATGAGTGACGGTGGGTCAGAACTTTTGCATGCGCAGGTATAAAAAGATATCACCGTACCACGGGTCTTCGGACGAGATGGTGAACAAGTGATTATCGGGTAACTCCTCGGAGATAGGTGGGGCCGGGATGAAGGAGGGGAGATCAGTGATGAGCTGGGCAAGCGCAAGGGATTTAGTGCTCTTAGGTGTTCGGAATGTGAGGTCATATTCCTGGAGGATAATGACCCATTTAGCCACACGACCTTGCAGGAGACGCCGGTTTAAGAGATATACCATGGGGTTAGAATTGGCGACAACTGTGGTATGACTAAGTAAGATGTAGTGTCTCAATTTTTGGACGGAAAATACCACGGCTAAGGCTAGTCTCTCCTCATATGGGTAACGTAGGGGTGGGCCAAACAAGGTCTAGCTGACGTAGTAAATGACATGCTCTTGGCGTGAGGTGTCTTCTTGAACCAAGACTCTGGACACAGCATGTTCCGATGCCGAGATGTAGAGGATGAAGTCTTGAGATAAATCCGGAGGGGAGATCAAGGGGGCTTGTGTGAGATATTTCTTGAGGTCTTCGAATGCAGCTTCTGCTTGCGCGTCCCAGACAAAGGGTACGTGGGTACGGAGCAGGTGCAAGAAACCGTGGACGGTTGTGGCGTAATCAGGAACGAAGCGTCGAAGAAAATTGGATCGCCCTTGCAGACTTTGGAGTTGTCGGAGCGTTCGAGGAGGAGGAAGGTCTAAGATGGCTTGGAATTTCTGGGGATCAACAGTAATTCCTTTCTGGGAAATGATGAAACCTAACAATCGGCCTGCCGGAACGCAAAAGACACACTTGTGTGGGTTCAAGCGGATATGATATTTGCGACAACGCAAAAAAACTTGCCGAAGGTCATCAAGGTGGTCTGATCGTTTTCGGGAACGAGTTGTAAGGTCATCAAGGTAGACGAGCAGGATATGGACCAAATCATGAAAACAATAGGTCATGGCCCACTGGAATGTGGCACCAGCATTTTTTAGGCCGAAAGGCATTACGAAATAGGCAAAGGTGCCCCATGGGGTAGTAAAAGCGGTTTTGTACTGGTCTTCCTTTCGGATTTGGATCTGACTGTATCCGGAAAAACCATCCATGAACGAAAGGACTTCATGCCCCGCACACGCATCAATGAACTGGTCAATGAATGGCGTGGGAAAATTGTCTTTGGGACAGGCACGGTTTAAGTCTCGGAAGTCAGTGCATACTCGAATGGTGCCTTGTTTCTTGTTGATAGGAACAGGGTTTGAAACCCAGGTGGTATAGGCAATAGGATAAATGAATCCTGTCGTGCGAAGCTTCTCAATCTCTACTTTGACAGCTGGGATTTTTGAGGGATGAATAGGATGTTGTTTCTGACAAACGGGGGGTACGTCAGGCAATGTGTCAATGTGGTGCTCTATAATGGTAGGGTCAAGACCAGGCATTCCGATATAGGACCAGGAAAATACATCACGGAATTCTTTGAAGAGTGTTTTGTATTCCTCGATCTCCTGCTCAGTGCAAGATGCTCCTAAAGCGATGAGTTCGGGGGTGCCTCCGGGGGAAGCAATATCAATTTTGATGATAGGTGAGATGTTGGCCATGTTACCCTCTTCGAAGGCGTCAGGAGAAGGAATCGGGTCCTTGAACCAGTCAACCTTGGGGGGAAGGAATTCTTTGGACTCGACTGTAAATTGGGTAGCAGTGTTAGAGGAAGATTCATCTGGGAGGAAGTAGGAACGATGGTGCATGTCATCCCAAGGATAATCCGGGGCAGTGAGAGCTTCGAGAATTTCCTCATCTGTACGGAATGTTTGGGTCGTCAAATCGATTGACGGGGGTGTAGTGACGGAAGATATCATATATATGGTATTAATCTCTTCGGAAGAGGAAGAGTCCGGGGGGTGGATCTCCACAATGGTGGGTGATGGATTTTCAAGATCTAAATGGTTCATCTCAAAAAGAACGGGATTGACCTTTCCGGAAGGGGGAGAGACCGGGAAATGGATTTCCTTAATGGTGAGGCATGCCATCTCGAGATCCAGATTGTTTATCTCAAAGAGAGTGGTATTAACCTCTTCGGAAGGGGAAGAGACCGGGGAATGGATTTCCTTAATGGTGAGTGGTGCCGTCTCAAGATCCGGATTGTTCATCTCAAAGAGAGCTATTTTGTACTCGGGGAGATCGGGACAGTGATGGGAATAATGCTCGTAAACATCGCATAAGGCACAGGAGTGGTTAGTGCGCAGGGATTTGTTGCGAGGCGTAGGTATTGGATCTAGATGGACAACCGGGATGGTGGGTTCGTCGTCGAGCATTTTCATGTACTCCTTTAATGCTGGTAACTGAGGACATAGGTGAGTCAAATGGCCCAACTCATCGTATAGCGCGCATTTGGGAGGAGCACGAAACACAGGGGGGTTTTTTACTGTCTTAGCAGGTGGGACAGTAGTGTAAGGTTGGGGCCCTCTGCCCCCAGTGGGTTTGGTAAGAGGAGGGGGAGGTTTTGCCGAGGGCGACGGGGTAGCGACACCGGGAGGTGGTTGACTAGTAGTGATGATGGGTTGCACCGGTTGCAGGACGATATCTGGTGTCGGGGGACGAACGGGAGGTGAAAGATACCAAACGGGTAATCCTAAGGTTAAACCAGGGAGGTTGAGGGTAGCCATGACCGGGGCACTAGCCACTCCTGAGGGAGGGAAGAGGAAAGGAATGGTATGTATGGGTGTAGCACCAATGTGACTAGGTACCAAAGGGGGTTTAGGAAACAAAGGTGTTTGATTAGTAAGAGTCCGCATGATGTGGGACAGGGTACATAGGTCGGACACTTCAGTGGTAGGAGACGGTGGTGGAATAGATGGGAAGGTTGAGATCATTGGTGCATCTGAGTAAACGCCAGGACCCACTGAAGACACGAATGAGGTGGTGGCATCCGAAATAGGTTGTTCAACCATGGGGAGCACGGGCCCTATAGAAGAAATGACTGTGTTGGTGGCACCAGAGATAGGTTGTTCTACCATGGGGAGAACATTTTCGGGCGCCGCAGGGGCATTGGGATCGTGGTAAGTAAGTTGGTCAACCGTGACCACACGTCCCTCATGGGGGAACATCATGATACGAAAAATGGTAGAAGTGACTGCCCACATGTCATACATGTAGCTGCGGCCAAGTAAAAGGTTATAATCAAGCTGAGCATTGATAACCTCGATGTTGATTAGGACGGTTTTTCCAGCCAGCTGGACGGGGACATTGGTCAATAGGCCTTGTGGTTGAGCTGAACGGCCGTCATAGGCTCGCAACGCAGTAGAGGACTGCTGGAGAGGGGGGGATCCCATTTTCTGCCAGATGGAGATGGGCATGACACATGTAGAGGCACCTTCATCAATAATGCATCGATGGACGACAAAATTCCGAATGGAGATAGAAACTTGGAATGATAAATTGGAAGGCAGGCGGGGTTCGGATTGGTCCAAATCAAATGCCATTAACTGTGAATCATTTGGATCGATAGCTCCAATGGCTGAGAGTAAAGTCTTACGCTGCGAAGGGTAGTTTTTCAAGACTTCTAACGCAGACATGGCTACGGGGGATTGGGCTAAATCATCGACAATGTTGTAGTTAGACGCAGCCCGCGCATTGGGGTTGTTGTTGATACGGCGAAGTGGGAAACGGGCTGTTTTGGGAGCTCCATCGAGTGGAGGTGGAGGTATACGTAACGCTTGATCAGTGGGATGAGCGTGAGTGGGGTTATTGGTAGGAGGGGCTTCCGGGGTGGAGCCGTATTAGTTCCGCCGAGTCTGGAGGTTGACCTCATCGGAGGACATCATCAACAGATGGTGGGTACCTGAGTCAAATATGGGTTGATCAGGAGCCGCGTAAGTGATTTGTTGGATGGGCGCATTAGCTGGAGGTGGAGCCAATGGTTCAGTGTTCACTAAGCCTTGGTTTGGTAAGGGGTTTTGTAGCACCAAAGGTGGATGCTGAGGTTGTGGGGGATTGGGTGATGCTGGAGGCGCCGCCTGTCCTTGGCGTAGTCTATCAGCAGCCAAAAGTTGTTGAACTTGCTCCATAAGTGGACAAAAATGTGTGTAGTGGCCATAGACCCCGCAAACAGAACAAGGATAGTTCGTTCGCAAATTAGGGTTTTTAGCCTGCTTGGGTGGGCGATCAGGGTTTTGGTTGGTAGGGGCCGCGTTATTATTAGCGGGGGGATTAGGGTGTTGACCAGCTTGCTCGGTCTGTTGGTTGTTCCCACGATTGCGGCCTCTGTTGCGGTTTTGTTGGCCCTGGTTGCGTTGGTTGTTCTGGTTTAGCGGCGGGTTTTCTTGGGCGTAAACCTGCCCTTGGGTAGTAGGTGGATTCTGAGTTTGCGTAGGTGTGGGAGCGGACTGCTGTGGATAATATGGAGGTGGAGGCTGCACTAGTACAACTACTTGAGGGGGTTGTTGATAGTGCTGTGGAGCGGGTTGTGGGTTTTCTGCAGGGGCTGGCTGTGGCTGATAATAATGAGGTTGGGCTTGTGGTGGCGCAAGAGCTGGTGCAGCCTGCTGATGATAGTAGGGATGAGGTGCGATCAGGGGGGGCGTAAGCGGAAGTCATATGGCCGAAACCCTGAGGTGGACAGGAGGGTCCATGGGAATGGTGTTGATGTGGCATTTGAGCATACGAGTTGGTTGCTCCGGACTGTGATGTAGCCCGCGAAGGTTCAGGGCCAGGGAGAGGACGGGCTATGGAAAAAGGCTGAGCCTGCGAAGAGAGACGGCCAATGATGCCGTCGGCAGCATGGGATGCCCCCGGCGCATCGTGCTGGGAGGGATCGCCGTGAGAGGCGTCAGGTATGATGGTATAAAGATAACCCGACTGGGTGTAAATGAGATCGAACTGCTGGGCTTTAAGGATAGCCTCTTCCTCCGACTGGGGTCTTTTGGCTGCCACATCCTTAGCAATGAGCGGAAGGAGGGATTTGAGGAACCAATCTAGGAAGATTCGGTCATCTAACTTGATTTTGCATAGGCTACGGCGTCGCCGCCATTCGTGAATGTGGTCTGTGATGTGGGTAGCCGTGTTCTGTCTGCAAGAGAGGAGGATCTCAACGCCCGCGTCATAGCGGACAGGTAACTGGAAGAACTGTAGGAAGGTCAAGGCAAGGGATGTAAAGGTGACATGGGTTCCATGGGGTTGCTCGATATACCACTTGGCAGCAGAGCCAGTGAAAGTGCGCTGTAATAAACGGAGGCGAATGGAGTCGTCTACTATGGAATTTGAGGAACACCATAGATGGAAGGACATGATATGGTTCTGTGGGTCCTCACCTGCCTTACCCTCGAACTTAGGGATGTCAGGGGGGAGCTTGGTAGGCATGTGGGGCCACGCAGGGTCGTGTTGGATGGGGTCGTTGGTTAACCTGGCTAGGTCAGGTAGGTTGAGGCTAGCCATGTATGGAAAACTAGACGAAGGGTGTGACACGGTTGTGGGTTGGATCAAGTTGGGGCCCATGCCCCCAAGTGGAGGGGTCATGTGAGGGAGGTTACCCCCAAGTGGGGGAACTAAGGTGGTATGGGACGGTCCTGCACCAACATGGGTAGTATGAACCACTAATGGAGTGGGAATAGGTATTCCCACCGTGGGAATAGGTACGGTGAGGGGAACGGTAGATGGGCCTCCCATGGAGGGAATACCCATGATAGGTGTGATAACTGGTGTAGTGGTGGATGTGCCACCAACGGTCCCTCCCATTGAGGGAGTGGGATTCACGCCAGCCATGGGGCTAGTAGGGGCGGTGTAAAGGGTGTTCTCGGATTCAGGCTCCGAGTCTGAGGTAAAATAAAGGGCGTTAGAATTTGGTGATGGAGTCCTATGCTGCTGACAAGTGGAGTCAAGTGACAAGGATCGAGATCTACGATGAGTGGTATCAAGTGATCCGTGCTATGGGGGATCGCCTCTGAGGCGCTGAGAATGTCTCGGGGAAGCAATGGTGATAAAGGATGTCAAATCTCTATGGGTTGAGGGAACTATAAACCAGCTCAAAAAACCCTAATGCAACCGAGCGTGCAGAAGGAGAGCTCAAAAAATACGGCGCTCAGGCCAAAAAACTAACTCAAAAACACCCACTATAACAGCGTGCTATAATAGGCGGTGCGTCAACAAAAGTGGTCAGAATACCAATAAGTAATAGGTTTCCTAAAAAATAAAAAACGGTGGACTCACTAGACCAAAAGGAGGTAAGGGAGCCTGCAAACACCTAACTAAAAGTATTATGACTCAACTAAGCATATCCTCTGCAAGGTGATGAAATCCAAGTCAGACAATATAAATAGGAAAGTCAAATGGCTAAAGTATCCCCCTACCAGGAGGGACACCGGGTACTCAAACCTAGAAGTATGGCAACTAAGATACCCCATTCATGACACGTCCAGAAAGGTAAATCTGCCGCTTGGTCCTTTAACCGCAATATTCCTTATACAGGGATATTCCGAGAACTGCGAAAGGTAGCCCTTCAGTTACTGAATGGAGTTCGGTATTCCACTCAGACCTCCGGAACCAATCTCACGACTTCAACCCTCCTAAGGGAGAGGCAT
>LPNX010956090.1:335899-348949 GCA_001517045.1 Pseudotsuga menziesii | reverse complement strand
GTTAGAATGTTGGTTGAGTTAAGTATTTTTTAAGTCTCACTTGATTTAGGTGACAGATTGTGTGCTGGTGAGGTTATGAACCCAAAAGAGAAGTGCCAGAGCAACTTCCGAAATAACAATATAATTGAATGAAGCAATTAATACCATGAAAAATTTATCTGAATAAACAATGCTGAAATAATGCTGAATAAACAATGCTAAAAATTTTTAAACGATTCTGTAAACATGGGATAGAAAGGCTATAGGGCTGCAGCTGGGACAGATGGCTGTGCAAGTGCAGGAAATATGGAAGCAAAGTGACTGGGTTCCGGCGCGGCAACAAGTGCAAAAATCAGATCGCGGATCGCGGGTATGGGGCGAAATCGCGCGGTCGGACCGCGGGTATGAAGGCAACAGTCGCGCGCAGGTCGCAGGTTTCTGGCTAACAGCAGCGCTCGGACCGCGGGTTGGAAGGCAACAGTCATGCGTAGGTCGTAGGTTTCTGGCTAACAGCGGTGCTCGGACCGCGGGTTGGAAGGCAACAGTCACGCGCAGGTCGCAGGTTTCTAGCTAACAGCGACGCTCGGACCGCGGGTTTGAAGTAAAGAGGTGCGGTCGGGCCGCGGCTAAGGGCTGAAAAGGCGCGGTCGGGACGCGACTGTGGAGAGAAAAATAGCGATGTACGAAGGCCAAAAACGACAGCCGAAAGTACAAAACGGAAAATGACAAGTAAAAATTAAAAAGCCAGCGGAGTCGCCAAAACTGTAGCTAGGGTTTTACACCTAGCTTGTACGAATGAGTACCTAATAAGGACAATGGATTCCTTAGTAGCAGTTCAATGATATATGGATTAAAAGCTATAACATAAGTAAAAACTAAATTTAAACATTTTCATAAAGCAAAACAATGGAAAGTAAATAATGACTTTTATTAATCTGACCTTCAATGGAAGGTTGGTGAAGCCCTTTGCGGTGATCCGAGTCGGTGGCTCCGAGCTTCAAGATGCTTCTTCTCTTTCTCCAATGGTGGTAATGGGCCAAACGGGGGTCTCAATGGTGAAAGTAGCTCAATGGTGAGCTAGGGTTTCACGAGCAATTTTGGCAAAGGCAGGATACTTGTGATTGTGGATTTTGAATAAGGGGTCTCCATCACTCATTTATAGTTGGAAACCATGCGGTTTTAGGGTTAGGGTTTCAGCTGTTTAGGGTTTTTTCTTCATTTTCCTCATTATTTTATATTTTTTATTCCTTTTTGGAGATTTTTGCTTTTTGGAGGAATTTTGGATATTTTTAGAGGAAAAGAGGGTTTTATGGCCTTTTGGAGGCATTTTAAGCCTTTTGGAGGCTTTTTGCATGGTTTTATGGGTTTTTGATGGAGATATGGTAGGAAAAAGGACAAATGAGCCATGTAATGGGGTGGATGAGGTAGTGAACCACTTTTGGGTGTTAACAGGAGCTTATACTTGAGTCTGTATCCCTTTGTCCCTTGGAGCACTTTGTGTTCCTCCCAAGATTTCCTTTGCTTGTGAGCTTTCTATCAAAAGATGGAGGATTGAAGTGGTGGAGGCCCAGGTGGAGGACTCAGCTTCTCCAATTCCCAGACATGCCGACAAAGGTTGTCACTATTGTAATCTCTATTTTATATTAATAGAAATATCTTTTCTTGTCCAATAATGTGTATTTAAATGAGTATTGAATCCATGAATGCTTTTAAATGCTTAAAGGTTATTGATTATATATGATAGAGTAGGTCTAACACAATTATATATAGCATGCTTGTCTTGTTTGTTGAATGTTGAGATAGCCAATTACTTATACAATCGAAATTGGAAAAGCTCAATGGAGATCTACATCAACCATCTGGAATAAGGTATGTAACAAGATCCTTTAGTGTTAGATATTTGGTTTCTCTTGCACATTGGAAAGGATTGATTTCTGTGGTTACTCTGTCTATTGTGTTACCCCAAGCCATAGGAATTTTTCTCCATAACAGAATTGGCAACCATACTGGGGAGTTCCTAGTCATTTCCTTTTGGGGGTTTTTCATCGGCATTCAATGTTCTTGAATTGCTCTGATTTCTCTGTTTCTGAGTCAGGTCTGGGGGCATGTTTGTCTGGTAGTGTCTGATAGGAGTAAAGTTTGTCTTAGCTTGTCTGTTTTACCTTATTTTTTATCTCTTTTTCTTCCTATACGTGACTTTTTGCTTCACAGTCACGTGTACATGCCGATTTTACTGGGATTTCCACGTATACACGTGGATTTTCTGCACACAGTTGCGTATGCCCTGAGTTTTGATTTTTAGGGGAATATTAAGTGTTGTTGGGTGAGTTTTGATGATTTCTAAGTCTCCCTAGATGCTTCTAGAGTTTGTATACACCTCTGTTTTTAACCAGAGAAGTCTTTTAGTTAGAATTTTTTAAAATGTTCTTGTCATTGCATTTTCTATTTTTTGTTTTGGGATTAGTGAATTAGGTCTTTTTAACCTTGGTGCTTTGCTTGGGTGTTGTTTGATAGTGCTTGCAGAGTCTGGGGGTGGTAGAGTCATTCTTTTGCTTCATTATCTCATTTTAATTCAAAAAATACAAAAATATTTGATTTTTGCATCATGATGCATTTTTACATTTTGCATTTTGCATGGTAATTGCAGTAGGTTTGCTTGGAATAATATTAGTTATATTTTCATATAGGAATGAATTTATTTTTCGTTTGAAGTAGAATTTTGCATTTCATGTAGTAGCATACCCCATTTTTCATTTGACACAGTGTGTTTGCATTGATTGTTAGGTGTGCATTTTGCTTCTAGTTGCGTCATAACACCATTAGTTGCATGATCATTTACCCTTTTGAGTAATAAGACAATTAAAATCAACGCATAATAAAATGAATTACACTCTTTTCTTTTATAGGGTGCACCGACAAGATTAGGTGTTAGGGTCTTGGAATAGTTCATTGTGAGTAAATTCTCCAAGACCACTAAACAAAAACATGTATGTGTCTGTCCAGTAGAGAGTGTGAAATTCCTTGGTATAATTAGTGTTTCTCAGGATCCTCCTCTTACAAGGGATTTAAGCACGAGGCAGTGTGAGCAGTTATTGATTGTGATGACCCCTAGTCATAACTGAGTAGCACTGGAGATATTTCTACAATTGTATTCGTATTTGGTCTCTCTTTCAAGAGTTTTGGGCTTTGATACCATGCCTATACGGTCAATCCTGCCTATGACTGTCCACTTGAGTATTGATTATATTGAGGTGACCTTAGTTTCCTTACCTAACTTATCAAGGGGGTACTTCGCATAGGTTATTCTCCAAGTGTCCCGGCTAGGTTGGGGTCGGACAACATAGTCGCTATATGTGTTGAAGCTGAGGGCCACAATAATTGGTTACGGACCTATGCTTGTTGTGTATGGGAGTCTCAAGACTCTCCTAGGAGAGATGTACCTGCTTCATTCGGGAGTGCACATATCCTACCCTTGCTTGATTGTGATTTGGCTTTCCATTATATAGGTGTATCCTATGTGCATGCTAGTTAGCCTAGGGTTTATGTAGTTAGATAGAGTCTTTTTCTTTTTTTGAGTCATTGTGGATCCAAGTACGACACCTTGCCATTCTCACTGTTTAGTAGGACTTATTCCTTCCACATCTCTTCTTCCTTTGGGAGAGAGAAATAGACTGCCCGGATGGACTACTTATCACATTGATTTACACATGATGGGAGATCACGAGGATGATATTCCTAAGATGTACTCTCCACCTCAAGAATTTGGGGAGGAAGATCCTATTCCTGTATGTGATCCTTCACCTAATATACCTTCACATTCTAGTTACGATCCCTCATTCACAGGTCGTCGGTATTGGTTTCTAGGCAATTAGACTCACCATGAACCCACAAGCACTAGTAATGTTAGTTATGGCATGCCTGATATCCATACATGTGATCCGACACATCATACTGAGTCAGAAATTGAACTTAGCACTACGCCTGGGGGCATTCCCATTCCTTTCCATGCAGAGAGATTTGGGAGCACTAATCAGATTGCACCTTCCATCCCGGTGGTGGAAGCTACCTCACATGTCCATCCTAGGCCTAATGTTAGTATTCATATGTGGATACTAGAACCAAGACAAGTGACCATAGAGAATACCACTTATATCCCTTCACATGTCCCTTCATCCTCTATTTCTACTCCTTCGAACGTATTTTTGACAACCCTTCCTCCCCCTCATTCACATGGTACTTCAGGTCGAAACATTGCTACTAGTCATCTTCGTACTATGACTAATCATACAGTAACTTCTTGGATTCATGGATCTCCTGTTGTCTCAGGAGGTCATATTCCTATTTTTGGATTGTCTTACAGTCCATCACATGGCATTCCCCATATCCCTAATTATGGAGCTTCTCATGGGATATCCCATGGGACATCTTATGGAAATTCTAATGCACCATATTATGGACTACAGTATGGACAGAGTTATCAACCTTATGGGTACGGGTATCAACAACCCACTTACTCCTCTAATTATGGCTTTGTAGTAGCACCTAATCAAGGATCACCACATCATAATGCTTCCATGCAGCCCTATATGGGTCAAACGGGAGCAGGATATTATGGCCAAGTCCATGGTATTTACAGTAGTTAGCCTTATATGAACCAAAACTATTAGGGAGCATGGCATAGACTGGCTCAACCTAGGATCCTTTTCCTCGCAACGTTAAATATACCTAACTTATCGAGACTAATGAACGATCCAGTATCTTATGACCCGGCTTGGCCGGCTGTCCCTACCAAGATTCCCTCGAACATTCCCAAATTGGAGGGTAAACCAGGAGAATATCCTAGTGAACATGTCACTACCTTTCACCTTTGGTGCTCTTCCAACTCTTTACAAAATGATTCTATCCATTTGAGGTTGTTTCAACGCACCCTCACAGGGACTGCAACAAAATGGTACATAGAGTTACCAAAGGGGGCATTCGTTTTGTTCGATGACCTTTCTATGACTTTCCTCAACCACTTCCAGCTACCAGCGGGTTATGACGTTAGTACAAAACTCTTGTCGAAATTTCAGCAGGACAAAGCCACACATATCTCAGACCATATCCAAGAGTGGTGTAGACAAAAGAGGCTGATTAAAGATTTCATACTACCAAAATTTCTCCTTGAGTGGTTCCTTAAATTGTTACTCACTCGTTACTACCTTATATTGTGAAGGATGTTTCTACATCCAGAGTCCAGAACGAGGAACAAGCAATTTTTAGGGCACAAGAACTGGATTTGATTTATGCTCAATCCGGGCTATTATATGATATCATACCTAACACTCCGCATTCTAGTTTCGATCCTAAGATCAAACCTAGACCACATGTCGATGGAATTATGGGATGTACAAGTGCCAAAACCTATGGACTCAGTTACGAAACAAGTGAGTCAATTGTCTATTAACCAATCCATGTCGGGACAAGCTACAGCTTCGTCTCAACCCACCCAAATAATGAGTGTACTTTCCATGCAATTGTCAGACTAGAAGGGAAACCGGCAGCCCAGAAGGAATAGGAAAAAGGGTAAAAACAATCGTAAGGGTGGGAACAAGAACGAAAATGCCAATTTTAATGAAAAGAAAAAATGTAATGCTGGGGGGGACAAGCATTCTAAACGTAAGGTTAAGTTTCCTTGCAAATTGTGTAAGGATGACCACCTCACTCACTTGTTCCCTCGTATGGAAGACACCTCGAAATTCATAGCACAGGGCCCAACTGTGCTGACCAATCCTTTACCACATAATCAAAATATGAACTCGAGGACCCATGATCCTCATTCTGCATTGGGTGGAGATCAAGATCCATTGGAATCTAGTACTAGTCATGGTTGCATCAATATGGTGTGTGCTACTAAGGTTGTGACTTGTGTGAAACACTATGGTTCGTCGCAACTAGAACATGTGAAAGAACCTCCTCCTACCCAGAATACTTTGCGTATTGAAAATCCTACGGATAAACCTGAGAGTATACCTTGCATTCCTAATGGATTCTTAAAGAGTTCAGAGCACAATCCTAATGCCTGAGTCAGCCAAAACTATTTTGTTGTCGAGGATTTCGGCCACACTCTTTGTGCGATGTCTGTGCTCGAATTTCTTTAGAGTTTTCCGTCGCAGAGGAAAGATTTGCTTTCTTCTCTCAGAGTGAATGATGATAACTCTTCTTCCATCATCAAATTTGAAGCCATGGGATTACAGCCTCGCTTTCCTTACTACGTGTCTCTCTTGATTCATGTGGAATGTCTTCACATGACCGTCAAATGCACTGTGATTGGCGAAGGTGCTGCTGCTTCCGTGATGTCTTTGTCGTGTTGGAAGTGTTTGGGTTCTCCTGAGTTGTCTAAATCTGCTACCATGTTGACTGCCTTTGATGGTAGATTGCTTCGGCCACACAGAATTCTTCCTTCGCTTAAGGTCCATTTGGGAGGGAATACCATCGCGATCGAGGTTGAGGTGGTTAATGCGCCCCTTGACTACAATCTTTTACTGGGTTGGAATTGGATTTATAGTATGCAAGCCATAGCCTCTTCTCTATTTAAAGTTGTATGCTTTCCATTTAATGGGAATATTGTTAGGATTGGTCAAACATCATTCAAAAATCTGAGTGTTAGTGCATCGTCGGGAGCTTCGATCCCAATTATCAACCACTCTCAGCTGACAACTGGGAGTGTGGGTGTAGGTATGTATCCATCCCTTATGGGGACATTTAGTTGTCCCGCACTCGTCTTTATGATTGGATATAGTTTCGATGGGGATTCATCTTCATTGAATTTGGTGTCTTTTCACACTTCCCATATGGAAGATCCTTGGACTCTTCCTACATCGAGTCTTTGGAACATACCTATCGAAATAGACGCGCCATTCCATGTGGCCATGATTGCATATCAAGCAAATCTTGATTGTGTTACAGAGCCTAGTCCTTCCTCTTTACAGATAGAGGAGGGGGACCTTTATGTACTACCTACAAGGGTAGTTGAGTCCTCTCATGCACATGACTACCTTGATAGTGTTTTTCCATCATATGAAGCTATTATTGAGGCTATGTTTGGAGTTGAGCCACCTTGGGAAGAGTTACATCATAGATCTTATTTTCTTCTTGATCTTGACTGCTTAGAGTGTGAGGACTTTAGGGAGATTCTTAGCTAGAATATTGGTAGTCCCATGCTTCTATTAAGCTCTCTTAGTCAGATGGCTGATGGGAACATGGTGAACATATCGCCTACGATTCCTATCAATATCTCTCATGATCCTGGGAAGATTGAGAATGTCTATATTGGGGCAGAATGTTCCCATGCTGAGATTCAAGAGTATACCGAGCTGTTCAAAGAATTTCATGATGTCTTTTCTTGGTCATACGAGGACATGCCCAGGTATTGACCCTCGTATTGTTGAACATGAAATTAAGACTTATCCCAATGCCAAACCTGTTCGACAACGTTTGCATGCAGCGAATCCTAGAAAAGCACCAATGATTAATGCTAGGATAGAAAAGCTGTTGAAAGCTGGCTTTATCTATCCCGTTCCCTTGACACAATGGGTTTAAAACCTTATTTCAGTTGATAAGAAACAGGAAGCGATCCGTATATGTATTGATTTCCATGATTTAAATCGTGCATGTCCTAAGGATAATTTTCCCACGCCATTTATTGACCAAATTTTGGATGTGTGTGCAGGAAGTGAGGTATTCTCCTTCATGGACAGATTTTCCGGATATAATCAGATTCAAATTAGACCCAAGGATCAACACAAAACTACATTTATTTGTCCTTGGGGTATGTTTTCATATCTAAAGATGCCTTTCAGTCTTAAAAATTCTGGAGCCACATTTCAGCGGGCTATGACCTTGATTTTTCATGATCTCAAATCAATTATTGAAGTAATTTTGGATGACCTAGCTACTCACTCTCAGCTGAGAGTGCGTCATTCCTACCATTTGAGATTAGTATTCGAAAGGTTCCGCCACTACCAGGTTAGGTTAAATCTTCATAAGTGCATCTTTTGCATAAAGTCAGGTCATTTGCTAGGATTCATTGTTTCCAAGGAGGGTATATGAGTCGATGCCTTAAAGGTTGAGGCAATACTTCGATTGTCTCCCCCGAGAAATATTAGACATATTCAATGTTTTAAAGGCATGGAAAACTTCTTACGGAGATTCATGGTTAACTTTGCCAATTTGACTAAAGGATTTATGCATCTTTTGAAGAAGGATACTGCCTTTTGCTAGGATGAGCAAGCCCAAGAGTACTTTGATGCTCTTAAGCGAGCCTTAGCATCGCCCCCCCGTGCTTAGTCCCCCCAACTATAGCCATGAATTTTTTATTTATGTGGTCACGTCCATGCACTATTACATTTCAACCCAAAATCCGACGGTTACTTCCGACGGCGCATGGATTTTTTCTTTTAAACTCACCAAAAATAAGAAAGTTAATTTTTTTTTTTAAAGATTTGGTCATAACCGTCACTTAAGCGACGGCTAGGCTCATAAGCGTCGCTTAAGCGATGGCTAGCCTAGCAAGCGTCGCTTAAGCGACGCTTATGAGCCAAGGACCCCTTAGAGATAGTTTTTCTTATGTTTTACATTTGTTGTCCATGTGATTAAGCTCAATAAGTGAGGTTTAGGGCCTAAGGTTTTGTTGGAATTTGATGGAGACTAGGGTTCTCATACATGACCAACAAAAGAGACATTGTAGTTTAAATGTGTTGGTGTATCCAATCTTCCCAAAGATAAGAATGTCTCACTTGAATCATGGCCAATAGTCTATAGATTTAAGGGAGATATATTAGGATTTCCACAACCCCTTTAGATAACTTTACCAACATCCATTTAACTTATATTGTTCTTATACTCAACAAAATACAACACTATCAAATTAACTATGGGAATTAATCATTATAACATCTTATAATAACTATGCATCACCCAATGGTTTAGACATAAATAAAGGAGATAATATATAACCATTTGAAATATATAAAAGAAAAAGACATAGACTATCAAATGAAATATTCATTTATTCATCCAATTGCAAGACTTGTAATAGAGTTACACAATATCATATGAGATAGGCCATACAACCATTACATCAGCAACCAAACAAAAACTAGAGGCAACTAATATATATATCCGGCTTCACATAAAATAATATATATCCGGCTTCACATAAGACTTCAAACCTTCAAATTAATATATATCCGGCTTCACATAAAATAAATTATATAAAAGATCATAAAAAGTGGGAAACTTCAATAGTGGGATTTAAGAAAATATCACTTATGGATTCGATTTTTGTTGAGATGAGTAAGGCGGGAAACTTCAATAGTGGGATTTCTTTCACAATGAGCCGAAGTCCAGAGGCTTTGAGAGCATGCTGCGATGACAAACAGACGGGGAAGAGGGCTGTTAGTAGTAGCATGGATTCGATTTTTGTTCAGATGGGAAGCGGCAGGCGATATTTCCATGGCCTTACCAGGTATATATAAAGCTCTCCAAAATAGGCATATAAAAAAGATTATTGATCCTCAACTCTTAGCCATCCGGGACACTTCGATATCCAGATCCACGAATAACGCTTGATTCCTGGGTAGGTGCTTTCGTTAATTTTTAGTGGCTTTGCCCGTGTTGCTTTCGTTAATTTTTAGTGGCTCGGCCTTCTTCATAGATGCCAGTTAGGGCTTGATGGTAAACATACTCAACAGTTTCAGTGAATATTGCATAAATTTTCTTTTACAAAGCTATCAAGATCTTAATGAAAGCTGTACTGATGAGTCTCATATACACTGCTGCTATTCCTGCATCTCGTGGATCTGTGATCAGGGTTTACAGATCATAGGTTTGCTTTCTTCAAGATCCTTTCTATTGACGTGGCTCTGCAAGAGGTGTCCATAGATATTGGTATGTTGCCGAACCTTCTCTTTGTCGATGATCTCCAAAATGTCCAGCATCTGCTCCAATCGCCCCCCTTTAGTCACTACACACTTCGCAAGTCATATCCAAGAATCCCTAGATTCATCTTCCTCTTCCAATTTCTCAACAAAGGTTGAATCTTCTTCTTTAACAACACTGGAGACTGAGAAGTTGTTGAAACCAATGTTCCTCACAATGCTTCTGTTCCCAGCAGAGAAACATGTTATGTGGTAACTAGTTTAAGCATGTTTACGAACTCAATTTTGAAGGCTTTGATATTCCTCTCAAGATTTAATGAGTATAAGTGATTTATTTCTGGCATTATTAGGGTTTCTGTGGTGGCTGATGGCTATGACTTATAAGATAATCTTGACCCATATTAACTGTTGCACAGGTCCTCTGGCTAAAGAGCAGAACATCTGAAATTTGGCTTGACCGCCGGACAAATTATACTCGCAGCTTGGCTGTCATGAGCATGGTTGGTGACACCTAGACGTTGTACACTTTTTTTTGCTTCTATCATGTTAATAAATGTGGCTTGTAAATGGTTTTGTTGTATATCACTGCTTCTTTTCAGGTGGGTTATCTTTTGGGGGTAGGTGATAGACATCCAAGCAATCTTATGCTTAACCGCCATAGGTTTGTTCCTTGCCAATACGTGTCTGTTGTTTCTAATGATTGCTTTCATATCATTAAATTTTTGACAAGTTTTAATTTGTTTTTTCAGTGGTAAAATTTTACATATTGATTTTGGAGATTGCTTTGAAGCTTCCATGAACCGGGAAAAGTTTCCAGAAAAGGTATTGCATCTATGCTGGAATCTCTGTTACTGCTTGAGAACTAAACAATGTTCCTACTAACATCTTGCAGTGTTATGTATTCTTGTTCATGCTACTTTTTTTCATTGTTACCTGTAAACAATCTATAATGCTTTAAAATTGTAGATTCAGTAACATCTTTCTAATTGTGTGGGCAGGTGCCATTCCAGTTAACTAGGATGCTTATAAAAGCTATGGAAGTCAGTGGCATCGAAGGAAATTTTATATCAACTTGTGAAAATGTCATGCAGGTCCTTAGAGCAAATAAGGACAGTGTTATGGCAATGATGGAGGTAATTTAATAACCAAGATTCAGAAATACCGTTTCATAAGGTTTGTGGAATGAGAGATATTGTAAGTCAACTTCTTTTTATTCACATCATTGACATGATCACCTCTACATGTAGGATTTTGTCCATGATCCTTTAATAAACTGGAGACTTTTTAACCTCAATGAAGTTCCTGGCATGTCAAATCTTGCTAGCACTCATGTACAGACAGTTGTAAATAGCGAAGAGTCAATGCCAGCTCGAGATCATCATTCCCCTTTGCATCCCCAACGAGGAGTTCGTGAAAGGGGACTTTTAATGGTATGCCAATAACCTTATATGTGATTGCTTCATAAGGTTGTTCTCCACACATTTCCATCTGAGATTTTTCTTAATTGTGCAGGCCGTAAATCAATTGGGTGATGCAAATGAAGTCCTTAATGAACGAGCTGTGATAGTTATGGCTCGTATGAGTAAGAAGCTTACTGGTCGAGATTTTCCTTCCGGTGCTGAAGTAGAACAGGGATTGTCTGTTAAATCCCAAGTGCAAAAGTTAATTGTTCAAGCAACATCACATGAGAACTTGTGTCAGAGTTATGTTGGGTAATTCCTCACCTATTTGTGACAATAAACACCTTATTTTATTATTCGATATTATGGAGATAAGCTGATTTTAGGAAAACATCTAAATCTCCTCTTTGGACTTGCAGTTGCTAATTTTTACTGCACCTAGCAGTTCAGCAGGCATTTCAAGTTAGAAGCTTTTGATTATCATTTTAGTCCCATAGATGATATTCAAGGGCTAGTTAATAATCATCCAAATATAAACCACTTCATAATACTTGAATAGCCAGCAGTTGGAGATCATCCACTGTGGCCGACCACTGGATTTTCATAAATCTACTGGAAATCATGACAGACTGCATACAACTATTTTCCTCCCTAGTTGACTAAAATGGTCAATGGCAAGGAAACTAGTTGTTAGATAATAAATTCAGACCTAAAAATTGTGGAAGAAAATGATGATCTCAAAACATGAAATGACCAACAAGTGTGATGTTCTGGTCACCTGGTCCTCCACACCTGAAACACAAAGTACACATACAACTGAAAGAAGTACATCAGTTAGCATGTTTGCAAAGCCTGCTCAAGTAGCTAAATGAAAGTGATGTCCAAATCTTCTATTCCCCCAATAGTAGACTGTTTCTATGTCTCTAGCAAAACCTAGGTTGCCAAGTTAATATCCTAGTGGAGAGTCGAGACCCTCCTGTTTACTTTAAATATCATATCCTTTCTAAGTTTCTAATGTAGAATAGCTTGAAAATGCAGAATAAGTCATGCACATACTACAATAAACACAATAAATTACAACACCCAAAGGAGAATAGAGAAGATCAAACACACAGATAGAATGAGTGGAGAATCATAATATGAAGCATTTGACACGCAGAAGTGGGAGTGGTTGGTTGGGGAAACGGGAATGTCTTGCAAGTGACACATCCCAGTTATTATAATTATTGTTAGTTACACGTAGTTCCAAGGCTTTGGTGTTGTGGATCTACTCAGTTGCCTAGTATTAAATGATATTTGTATCAGTGGCTTGCATCAACCACTTTTTATACTCAGATTTGGTCATCCTAGTAAATATTCGTGTGCAAGGCATGTACATTCTTTTCTTTCCATGAAAACCAGATTGATGTCATTGTACATATGAACAGGTTTAAGTTACATGTAGCCACACTGAACAAAAGAAAATCCAAGATCCCTAGATTCATCTTCCTCTTCCAATTTCTCAACAAATGTTGAATCTTCTTCTTCAACAACACTGGAGACTGAGAAGTTGTTGAAACCAATGTTCCTCACAATGCTTCTGTTCCCAGCAGAGAAACACAATTAATGTGCTATGTCCTGCAGAGCTTGACATAAACTGACATAAACGGGTGGTTTTCGGGGGCTGCTACAGCGTTGGGAGGGGAGTCGCAGTTTTTCTTGGAAGCTGAATAAGAAGCGATACACTATGCAAAACTAATGCCTGAGCATAT
>LPNX010956090.1:263254-335659 GCA_001517045.1 Pseudotsuga menziesii | reverse complement strand
AGAGGATGGATTCAGCTTGATGGTGGCTCTATTGGTCAAGTGTGATTGGGCCTACCTAAAAGAAAAACCACAGAATGTAATACCTAATGCTTTCACAGAGAAATTTTTTTATTGACCCTAAATTTAGCAGTTATTTTTAGAAT
Organism: Pseudotsuga menziesii; assembly: GCA_001517045.1. Lineage (NCBI taxonomy): Eukaryota > Viridiplantae > Streptophyta > Pinopsida > Pinales > Pinaceae > Pseudotsuga > Pseudotsuga menziesii. Next base: position 335,516 of record LPNX010956090.1, on the reverse strand, counting down.
TGAATCATGTCCTCCCACATGCTCAAATCAAAGTGATCAAACAAAGGCCCCAATTTTAGGTGGATTATGGATAGTCCCTCCAATGTATATGGAGTCTATACCCCAATTCGAAGTGATCAAACAAAATCCCCAATTTTAGGTAGATTATGGATAGTCCCTCCAATTTATATCGAGTTTATCAGCCCTATCGAAAAGGTTAAGTATTTATTGGTCCACTATAAGGAAGAACTTTAAATTATCCAACAAATATCACTACAAGTTGGGTGTCTAGTTTCTACCAAAGTCAACAAGGAAGACAAATCATAAACACACATTTGGGAGGTTTGCAACAATGAGGATGTTGAAATCATGTTCTTCGCTAGATCATTGCACTCCCAATCTATCATTCATCCCAATCTTGTGATGGTCATAATAGAAATGTATAGCACTGGGTGAAACCCTAGTCTGGAGACTTACATACCCTGCATTGGACCTGGTTAGGTTTAAATCTAGAAAAGATTGCTCAATGCATTGTAAATTGCAACTTGTAAGTTGTAACCCATTGTAAGTTTTACTTGAACTTTAAGGGTCTGATGCTTTTTATGTTGTTGCAATAGAATGTCATTTTGTAACATGGCTTAGCTTTGAAGAGGTAGTTGAATTCATTATTGTATTGGTTACATACAGATGGGTGGAGAGCTTACTGATTTTGTTATTGTGCTTCGCAATTATCAAGCAGTCAGAGCTTTTAGTAGTCGGATACATTTGTATTTTGGTGCCGGTTTAAGCGCAGCAGCTGGATTTTTGGGAAGAGCTGCAGAAGCAGATCTTCGAGCTGGTAATGCTGGATTCGCTGCCTGTTACACATACAGCTGTAGCAAAGGTTTGATTTTTTATTTGGCTTTATTCTTCATCTATAACACATTTTAGAGGATATTTGTTATGCAACTTCAATTACCCTGAAAAGAGTCTAAATTGAGAGCAGCATTATCAATAACACATTTTAGAGGATATTTGTTATGCAACTTCAATTACCCTGAAAAGAGTCTAAATTGAGAGCAGCTTTTTGGACTGTAATCTGTGAAATTCTAAATCATATGTTGTGGAGATTTGATTCCTTGCTTGTATATTAAATGAATTATTCTCCTACCCTCAGAGTATCTTGCCAAAGTCTAGCAGTAATCTAAGTTATCTTGTACATTTTCTGCATCATGATTTTGGATGCATTCTTTTATCACTTTCTGATTTTGATGGTTCTACAATCCATTTCCCGTTTGAGTGCAGGTGCATTTATTGGACTGTCACTTGAGGGAAACATTGTATCGACTCGAGCTGATACAAATTTTCGTTTCTATGGAGAACCAAATCTTAAACCTATAGACATTCTACTTGGTTCTGTCGAAAGTCCAAGGGCAGCTACACCTTTATACACTGCATTGGATGATCTGTTCAGCAACATGAGCTGAAATTAATGAGGTGTTTTTTTCTTTGCAAGATGTATATAAATTTATTCTTTGTAATTAACCTATTCAGTCAGCAGAATCTATTTGTATATATACTGTCTGTTTCAAAAAAACCCTTGAATTTTTCATGCAAATATAAATTCTTTTCAAGCTGGAGCAGAGTTGGTCATGGGGATCTTGTCTTACCTCTCGTTCGCTCTGGCTCATTGAAGTAAAATTATTGATGTACATATGTACAAAGGTTCACAATATTTAAAAAAAAAAAATTGCAGTAGGCGTCGCTCAAGCGATGCTTAGTAACCGTCGCTTTTCCGACAGTTCTGCTTTGTCTCCGTCGCTTATCCGACAGTTTTCCTTAGTGCCATCACTTAAGAGATAGTTATTTATGTCGCTGATCCGACAGTTATGCTTCTTATCTGTCGCTAATCCGACAGTTTCCCTTTCTCGCTGTCGTTTAAGCGACGCCTAGGGGTGCAAAAGTTTTTAAAAAATTTCCTCATTGTCGCTTAATAAGTGTCGAATAACCGACGATTTAAATTCAAGCGACGGTTACTTACGTGTCGCTTAAGTGACGGTTACTTAAGTGTCGCCTAACCGACGCCAAGTTTCCAACGCTTCAAAAAAAAACCAAAGTGTCGTACATGCGACAGGGAAGTGTCGAAAATCCGACATGACTGCCGTCGGATTTTTGGTCAAAATGTAGTAGTGATGGAGAGGATTGGTATGGTTTTGGTTCAGGAGAATGAGGAGCTCCATGATCATGTCATATACTATTTGAGCCATAACCTTATAGACATGAAAATCCATTATTCCCATTTGGAGAAACTTGCCTTAGCTACTGTTCATGCGGTTCAGAGATTGAGACACTACATTCTCCTTCGTTAAACCTTGGTAGTAGCTCATGTTAATCCATTTCAGTTCATCCTCACTAGAAGGATGATTGGGGGAAAGTATAATAAATGGATTGTTATTTTGCAAGAATTCGATCTCGAATTTGTTTCGGCAAAATTGAAGAAATCGTTAATTTTTGCGGAGCTCATTTCCGATTTCCCAAGTGAGCAGGAGGAGGAATTTTATGAGGATACATTTCTCGATGAGCATATCTTTCTTATCTCAACTTTGGATCCATGGTATGGGGATATTATCATATATTTACAAACATTGAAGGTTCCTACTCACCTTTCATGAGATGAGCGATGACGATTATGTCACATATCTAAGAACTACCTTATAATGGATAACACTTTGTACTGCCATGGGGTAGATTCCATTTTACGTCATTTTTTAACGCATGATGAGGTTGAGGTTGTGCTAAATGTTTTGCATGGAGGGGCGCGTGGTGGTCATTTATCTAGGCTTTATACAACCCAATTTTTTTTGAGAGAAGGATATTTTAGGCCATCGATCTATAAAGATTGTGTTAATGCATTCAAGAAGTGTCACCCTTGCCAGGTGTTTGCATGCAATATGCACTCACATCCTACCCCGTTACATCCAATTATCATCGCCAGTCCCTTCACCAAGTGGGAGCTTTAATTCATGGATTGCAACCCAGCTTCAGCTAGGGGGCATCATCATATTATAGTGGTCGTTGATTATTTCACAAAATGCGCTGAGGCTATGCCCATGATTAAATCTGACAGTGAGACGGCCACACATTTCGTATTCAACCAAATTATTACTCGGCTTGGTATTCTAAAGGAGATTGTCACTTACCATGGTAGGCACTTTCACAATCAAATGATGGAATAGTTGGCCTTGAAGTTAGGGTATAAGTAGGAGAACGCCTCTTCTTATTACCCTCAGGTGAATGGACAGTTTTGAAGTAGTGAACAAATTACTTAAATCCATTCTCCAATGAACCATCGTACAAAAAAAAAAAATTGGCATATCATGTTATATCCTGCTTTGTGGGCATATAGGACCGCGGTTAAGACTGCCACCGGTTTTTCTCCATATCAGCTTGTACATGGAGTGGAGTCTGTCTTGCCGGTTGAATGCGAAATCCCTTCATTGAAATTAGCTATAGAGCTTTTACCAGACACTTCCACATTGGAGGAACATTTGGTCCACTTACATCAGCTTTATTAATAGCGCCAAGATACTTTAGTGGCTCTAGAAGTGAATAAGCATCACGTTAAGGTCCAGTATGATAAGTCTGTCCATCCAAGTAGGTTTAGTGAAGGAGACTTGGTCCTTTTATGGGATCAAGCTAAAGAACCCTTGGGGATAGGGGAGTTTAATCCCATGTGGCATGGTCCTTATGTGGTCAAACATGTGTTAGAGAAGGGCACCTATGAGCTGGTAGATTATGAAGGGATAGCCTTGGTGGAGCCTAGAAATGGGCTCTATCTTAAAAAATACTATGCATGATATTTAGCCAGGGTTGATTATTGTATATTATTGTATAATTTTTTGCATATTTAGGTTTTCTTATGGTGATCAATTTTGTTGATCAACTTTTGTTTCTTATGGCAGATGTCGATGGAGTCTTCCGTTTACATAGGATTCACTGATGGTACTAGCCACCACACTCAACACTCAGCCTCTGCTACTTGGATGATTTATACTCCTACATGTTAGGTATTGTCTTCAGGAGGCGTATGTTTATGGCCCTCTTCGAACAATGTTGCTGAGTATAGTGTCGTTATCGAGATATTACATGATGCCATTTCACATGGTGTTCTCTTTCTTGAGGTACGTCTTGATTCACGATTAGTAGTGTCACAGATTAATGGATTTTATCATGCTAGGGATCCAACATTATTATGAAGATTCTTACATGTGAGATTGTTAGAACAACAATTTGACAACATAACATGCATACATGTTCCAAGAATTTATAATCAAGTTGCTGACTCATATGCTAACTATGTGTTAGATTGGAATTTGTTTCATAGATTATAAGCACATCACAAACATACATTTTTACACACATGTAAATAAATAAAATCGATCATCATAAATTTTTTTTCATTAAACATCCAAAATGTGATGTCATAATACATAAGTGTGATAATGTAAAAATGGGGCTTTCGAGCCACCAAAATATAATACATGGTAGTACAAAAAAGAATCACTCTCATGTCTCTAAGCATGTGGAGTAGGAGGGGGGTTCTGATCATGGTAGCACACCACGGCTCTAGCTAGTCATTGGAATAACCAAACCCATGCTTGTGGTACCCCAACCACCTGATGCTGCATGTCCTCAGGCAAGTCTTTGACTTGCACCATGGGTACTCTGTGTGTCAGTCGTACAAAGTTTGTGTGGATGCTTTGGATCATCCGCTCCGCATCCACACCCATGATATCATCTCCTCTCCCCCTCCATCTATGACGAGGGAAGACATTAGGCCACCGTGGTCCAACATCTGCACACACATGACGAATTGTAATATGTCAATATGTGTCAGCAAGCAAAAATATGTCTTTTGAGTCTATATATCAAAAAACACACACAAAAAAAAATCTAATTCAAAAAGCCAAAAAAGAGGGTTGGGATTCGTTACCAATATCATGATATGTTGATCCTGGTGGTAGGGGCATGTCGACATCTCCCCAAAAATCTATCCATGCATAAGGGTAATCATCGATGGCAATAATCTGTCACTGCCACCATGGAAAGAAATCAGTTGGGTAGGGTTTGGACACCCTACCTCCACCCATTCTACACATAGCATCTGCCCAACGTCGTTGGGTCTAATCTCGAACCCTGTGAGGAGGAACATCAACTCTAAGGCTTAGACCCAGAACACGCTCAAAGAAGAACATTCTTAGTATACTGCCAAAACCGAAGTTTCGTACCCTTCCCATCTTGCAGTCATTGAGCTGCTGCTTCATGTTACTCAAAAGTGCAGTACTCCAATCGTAGATTGTGGGTCTCATGCACTCCATTGCATAGAACATCAATGGCTGTGAGGCATGGTGGAGTGATGCTAGCCTTGCTATCCTACTGAGTGTCAGTAGTATCGCCTTCAGGACTAGTACCTAGATGGAGTTTTTCGGGATTTGACTCCCAACCTTTTTTGTGTCCAAAAAATAGTATAATACAATATACTCATCCAAGCCTGTATCCCAGGGACATCCCGTTGATATGGAAAGACTTTGAGTTTATATCCCAGTAGTCTACTAGCATCTGTAACAGTCTTGGTTTGGCCCTCATGCTGCCAAGACACCAAAACTTGTATAGCCCACATGCATGAAGAGCTTGTTGATCCATCAAATCACCTTGTACAACCTATTCTACGTCTCCATGTTCCCTCTCCCTCCATTCTAGGAGCATCCTGCAGAATAAAAATAATTTTTTGTCATTATTTCACCTAAAAAATCATGTGCACAGCCGCATATGCGACTGTTTGCAAAAAACCTGTGCATGTACGTGGGTTTGGGCAGTTTTTCCATGTATAGCCATCCCTATATGCAGAAAAAACCCCGATTTATACGTGGGCCAAGAAGACTAATCTAGATTGGCCTAAAAATAAAAAATTGACCATGAAAACTGATAAAATTTACATGAAAATGGAAGAGGAGGACATGAGGAGTTACCTAGAACAAGCGGTGTCGAATTTCGCTGGACGAAGCTACCAGAATTCACGTTTTAATTTTTGAGCTCAAATGGGTAGAAAGTTTCAAATGATATGTAATTTTTGAATTTTTTACTATATATAGAAAATTTCTGAAATTTTTGAATTTTTTACCCCCTTTCTATAGTTTTGAACTGTTTCTGACTATTTTATACCATTTTTGACTAATTTGATGATGTGGGAGACCGTTTTGAGAGTCATTTTGACCATTATTTTGACCCGTTCATGGCGATTTTAGGTATTATGTCTAAACTGACATATAGGTTAGATGTCATATCTGTTTGCATTCTGCAGGACCTATGATTGTTTGATGATAACATTAGGTACAAACCCATTCTATCTTGTCACGGAACCTTCTTTCTATTTTAGAAGTGACATGATGTGAATGGTAGAGCTTGACCATACATGGGTGCCCTGTTAGCTCCTTTATTGCATTTTGGTGCCCATGCCGACATTTTTTCCCTTTAGGGTGTGGGAGTCCTTTGTATAGTATCACCATGTCTTTACGCAAGAGCCTCATACTCCTCTTGATCTTTCTGCTGGCCTTCTTCCCCCAGGACTCCCTTATGTCAAGTTGTACTTGCATTATCAATATTTCTTCCTACCTCATTGAGCCTTATGCCGGATTCCCTGACTTTGATTATCAGCCATATTGCCCAAGCTTGTCTCATGTCTAGCCATGCAGAGCCATTTTATATATATCTTTTGCATCTTGATTCCCCATTTTTACTAGGAGGGGACTTTCCCCTGAGTGTCATTATCCTACATGTGTCCTTGCATTGAGCATAGGTATGTTTTGCTACTTGGAACTAGTTTGTTTGCCATTGACACTCGTCTCCTCCTAGTTTGTAACTATAAAGCACTTTTATTCTTTTTCAAGCTTTCTAAAATATTTGAAAAGTTAAAAAAAATCGAAAAAACAAAAATCCAGACAAATAAAGATGTTATCTTTGGCAGCAGTTGAGTTGTGTCGCCTTTGAACATAGCACTATATATCACATCCATTGGTTGGGTTAATAGTTTCACTTTAGGAGCTATACTCGTCTTTTTGAGTTTATCTCCACCGACTAGTTAAGCTTCCAATCCCTATGGAGCCTCTGTCGATGCCTCTTGTGTTGCAGAGATGTCCCAGTTTTGTATATCAAGTCTATGCTGCCTACATTCAGTCACCATTCACCTTTATTCTCTTGTTCAAAAGAAGTTGAAACCTGAGTCGGCTATTCTTCAGTTATCTTGACTTCGCATGTCAGCCATTCCCAGTACTAATACTGGTACGTGCACATTATGGTCGAGTCCTTACACATTATATAGCTTTGCTGAGTACCTCATGTTGGATGATGGGGGATGCATTAATGTACTCCTTCCAGTGGATTTCATCCCATAAACTTTAGATCATTTATTTTGGGATAGGAATCTAGAGTCATTTTTGAGTGCCTTGAGACTTGCAGTCATCAGTGACAGGTTCTCTTTCCATTAACAGTTTTTGGGAATACATGAATGTCCCCTAATCGATGGATCCTTTTAAGTGTTCGACCTCAACACCTTTATTCACACTTGCTAGTTTGCACTCTAGTACCTTGATTCCCATTTTCATTATCGGTGGGTGATCTCGCGTGTGTTAACGGTATACATCAATGACCGGTAATCAGACAATGGATTACTATGTTCGACATCGACACCTCGATTTTCATAGTAGGACATGTACTCATAGCGGATTGTGTAGAAGACCTTCCAGATTGGTGGCATTTCATATATGCTATCTACTTGATTGTGTCAGTGTCCATGAGATTTCAGCTCTCATGACTTGATTCCAGTATATGTCAGATGTTTCTAGCCATAATGGAGATCTTGATCCATTATATATCTTCATGTACTCATAGCGGATTGTGTACAAGACCTTCCAGATTGGTGGCACAATCAAGCAGACTTGACTTGACTTCATGTACTCATGACTTGACTTGACCAGATTTCATCTCTCGTGACTTGACTTCATGTACTCATAGTAGGACATGTACTCATAGCGGAATGTGTAGAAGACCTTCCATATTGGTGGCATTTCATATATGCTATCTGCTTGATTGTGCCAGTGTCCATGAGATTTCAGCTCTTGTGACTTGATTCTAGTATATCTCAGATGTTTCCAGCCATAATGGAGATCTTGATCCATTATATATCTTCATACTTCATGGAGATCAGGATCCTTTGTATATATTCATCATGGATATTTTGATCTATCTATATTGTACGTGGTGATGACCACATGTCATATTTTGTATCATGCCTATTAATGGCCATTATACTCTTATGTATCAGAGACTGCTATATCTACTTGTAGTTATGTGCAGAGTTTCATCATTGTATTATACTATTGGATGGATGGTTCTTCCACCTGCTTCTTCATCACTCCACTTCTGGGATGGAATTATAATGTATTTTGGCCATTATATGACCTCTCTGACCTCACACATTAGGGGGCATCTGTTACAACTGATTTTACCACACATGGTGGATCACACCTTTATGGCCTTCCATGTCCCTTTGCAGACTCTTTAGACCCCATGGACCATTTTTGTACCTTTGATGTTTCCAATATCATCCCTAAAAACATGTCTTATTTGATATACGCGACTTTTAAACCCATTCTCGCTTATATACGCGGATTTTACCCTTAAACCCGTGTACGTTGAGATGGGTGCAAAAGGACAAATAGTTTTGGAGTTTTCTTTGATGTGGATCAAAATCACTTGTCTCTTGGCCTTCCATATGCCTAGAGATCGCTCAGATTTGACCTTCCATTACCCCATTGAAGCACTATATAAGGAACCCTTTGGATACATTGAAGAAAGGGGGGAATTGAAGATCAATTAAACTATAGTCTACTGTTTCTGGAGCTTATACTTGAGTCTGTATCCCTTTGTCCCTTGGAGCACTTTGTGTTCCTCCCAAGATTTCCTTTGCTTGTGAGCTTTGCTTAGTGTTAGATATTTGGTTTCTCTTGCATATTGGAAAGGATTGATTTATGCGGTTACTCTGTCTGTTGTGGTACCCCAAGCCATAGGAAGTTTTCTCCGTAACAATATATATGAATAATTATCCTATATAGATCATTTACAGTCAAAAGGCTTAGTATTTCTATATATTTACACAAGTATCAAACTAAAAATAGTAGAAAGGTCCACATCTTCATAATGTAATATCAGATTATAACTTGTTCACATCCCAGAGGCACTTTTCCTTTTTCAAATTTGACTTAGGGTAAACACTCCATGTTCACGAATTAAAAAAATAAATCAGTATCACTGTAAAAAAATGAATATCTCCTTTACAAAGTACAAGTCAAAGAATCGAAACATGCAAGGATAGTTTTTACTCAATAATTATTAAATAGCTAGAAATTATAACTAAACAAGTGGTAGTATTGATCTAACCTATAAAATCTGCATAACTTAAATAGGGTTTATACAAATTAAACAAAAGAAAAACAAATTCTATTTAATTTACTAAAAAAACGTTTAAGGCAAGGTTTGAGGCGTGTAAAGGCTATTTTTATCAAGAAATGAAATTTAAATGAAAAATTACAACAACTGTGTCTAAACCCAACAAAGATAGGTTGTAGTCATATACCAATTATTTCCCATAAATTTAAATAATAAACAAAATACCAAATTATACACAAAGTAATGTTAAGACGCAAAACCCAAAACTTAAACAATTCATTGAACAACGAGAGCAAGTATTTCCTACGTTAATGAATGGACATATAGAGTAATGGTGATATTCACTATATCTATCACATAGTAAACCGATAGCATTAACGAAGGAGAAAAACCGAGATAGCAACGAAAACACAATATATGAGTACTATATTCTAAACATTATGATAGAGGTATCCTCAACGTTTTTGAAGGGGTTTTAAACAAATTATTCCACCTTCAATATACAAGATATCTTATATATACAACATTATTGAAAGATAAAATTGGTTTAAAAAACATAAATAAATGTCACACAAAGTAGTATCGAGAAATCCCAAACATTTTCGCAGAGACTGTAAAAATATTTACAGTAAATTCTTTTTTATTTATAAATAACCAGGATACCACTTCTCACAAACATCACGGTCTAAAATCTAAAAGGGGTTTCAAAATATTTAAACTTTGTACTAACAATATTACAACCATATTTATAAAAAAAACACTTTTTGTTGCTTCGAGAACATAAGAAATTATACAATCAATGGAGGAGGGTCGTAAATTTCCCAAAACGAAGCGAGACCCTAAGAAACCATGTATTCCAATGTTTCCTTTCTTTATCACACCACTAGACCATCAAGGGATCGTAGGCTCCAAGGTTCATGGGTCTTACCAGAATCTTGACGATGTCGGTACCCACGACCAAGATCTGCTTACCAAGCTTCATCCTTTGGCCACCACTGAAATGCTCTCTGCTTGTCAACAACAAAAAGAGGTTAAAAATCATAGTTATAATCTTTCACAGTATTTCAAATAAAATTTTGTTTAAAGGAGCAAGCTTACTTTTTCAAACGAGTTCTTTGCGTAGGTCCAAGGTATGGAATTGAAGACTATGAGTGTGGTTTCGTTTGTGCATAGTGTTGAATGAAGACTCAAATGATGGGAAGGCCAAGAGAGAAACGTTGGGAAGGCCTAGAGCCTTCAGCTACCCTCACCCTTCCATGGTATAACATAGCAATGCTGAATTTTAACGCAAAGGTTTAAAAACCCTTTTTAGGGTTTACACCATTCGACAGCTCGAAAGCACTTAAAAACTGATCATGGATCGTTTTTACCACCTCCACATGGTTAAAATATTTTACATCCACTTTTTATAGCTGCCAAGCAACCCCGACCCCTTTATTTTGTCCATAGTCATTTCATTTGTCACTTGGTCTTGTCCCTTAGTTTCTTTTAGTACGGATTGGATGTAAATGGTAGAGCTACCTTCCTTGGGAGAAACCTGCAACTAGTTCGATGTCAACAATGCTTTAGCTTTATAAGCTAAGTAAGACCCATAAAAATCTTGAACCTAGTTTCAACATAGGGTTTAATGAGAGATTTGAGAGTATCAAAACATGATGACATCTATCTTTTGATAAAGCAAGATAAGCACTTAAAAAGTAACTTACAACAAATAAAGCATAAATCATTGAATTTTGAAAAAAGTGATGTAAATTGAAGGCTTGAAAACTCTATAGGGTTATATAAATCCTTTATGGAGTTACGAGTTTGAATTAATAAGTTAATTCTTAGGTTGGATAAATTCAAAATAAAAGACCATGTAAAGCTAGATTAGGTCTTATACTAATCTAAACATTTAGTAACGAAATTTTTTTTATTTGATGAAATTATGGAGTTGTTACAGGATTATTTTGGAAGGATAATCCAAACACCTTTGTCATAGCCATAGTTATATGTCTGATAAAGAGGATAATTTAATATAGTACATGCTTTATTCCTCCACACATATTTGCTGCAAAAAGTCTCTACATTTTTCACCACTTTCCACAATGTGATGACAATAAGAAAGTTAGGAATCCTATACTAGAGACAATTGATAAGGCCAAAGCTTGGTGCTATTTTGATGGTGCGTTGAAGGGCAAGGTCGACCAAAGGTATTGGAGTGTTTATGGGCCTCCTTTAATTTTCTAATACACAAAGATGACCTTAACATTTGTTATATTACTAGTTTTATAGAAGGGCATACAACAGATCCAAATCTTAGAGATTCACGATTGGTGATAGTGAAAAAGTTCCTAAAAACATTTTCCTTAAGCCTCTATATGAAGATATTATTTGACATATTAGTTCTTTTCAAGGAACCATTTCCAAACATATCTACACGGAGTGTAATTCAATTAGATGATTCTCCTTCCAAAAGATAATTACTACTTAAAGCCTAAGCTCTTTGAAACTATGCTAGAAAACAAATAAAAACCTCCACAAAATTGACCCACTACCATATCCTTGGTAATATAGTATAAGAGTTTTAGTTCTTCTCAATCTACCATTGAAGAGAGAGACATGTTTAGATTTACTTTTCTATATAGTTATTTGGATGCTGTGAATCTTTTAGTGATTTTTTACTAAGTTTTTGGAAGGCTATATAGTTGTTGGGATGTTGTGAAGTTTTTAGTGATTTTTTTAAGGATTTATGAGAATTTTTTTTTAAGTATTTGAGATGTAAGTGTATATGGTGATCAACCTTTCTACCAAATAGCAACCCTTAATTGCTATCATAAAATGTATGGTATGTTCATGTGCCACAATGCCAGCTAATTGGGAATTTCCTCAATTTCCCGAAAATATGTGTGTCCTCCACAACTCTTTACAACATGATAAACACAACCATATTTGAAAAAAACTTATACATAGATCACTTTTTTGATGCAGATTCCAAATATGATTTTTTTTATAAGAGTATTATTATTTTCTATTTATTTCCTATTTTTCTTGTTTCATCACTCATTAAGTGAAAAAACACGTTGGTAGTGTTTCTTCCATAACTTTTTCATTTCATAAGCATTTAAAAAAAATTGTATGTTTCGCTAGAAGACAACAACCTATACATTTTATAAAAAACGCTTTCATGATTATGACATTAAGAACTTCAAAGGATGCACCCACAAAATACGTGTCATTTTCAAGGAAGGATCACTTAGATAATTATAAAAAAATTAAAAAATTAGCAATTTATTTTTTAATAATAGCACTGCAGTAGTCCTATTCCTTCTCTATATTCCTCCAAATATTTGTAGCCTGAAACCATCATTTAGGCCCTCAAAGGTTGCACCCACAAAAACCTATGCCTTATCATTTTCCTAAAAAATAAAAGTGATTGTTATAAGAAATGAAACTGTACATAGTTCTGAAAATTTTCAATATATAGAACTTATATATTCAAAAATGTGATTCAATTTCCTACCTTTCATATTTTTTGCTAAGAGCAATATGTTTTGTGTAAGTATCTCAAAAAATACAAGTAAGTTGAAGGACGCCTGATTTTTCAATTTTCTATTGCATCTAACGTGCCAAACGTGACCCTCATTAGCTTGCACTCACCCATATATCCAATGAAGACAAGAGATAAATGGGATAAGAGGATCACTACGTTGATGTTTAGATTAGAATTGCTCACAAGGTAGGTTGATTTTCTACATGTTTCAGAGAGTTGTTTGTAGTACGACGACTGCAAGTTAAGGCTTGCACTAGAAGTGACCGTTGAAGCAAAAAAAAATGTATGTTTGACAAGCCAACAGATAGCCAACCTGATGACAACCAAGGATACATTGAGGGGAGTTCTCTTGAGAAGGGTGAGTTAATTGTTGAAGTGGACCAAGGTGAGGAGGCATTGGCCTAGGATTCCAAACGATGTGTTGCATATTTTGTGGGTGATGTAGAAAAATAATACACAAGTACAACATGTGATGCAAAAAAAATTGTGGTGTTTTGCATTCATGCCATTAGACTCCTTGAATCCCAGTTATTGCAAGGAAAGTTGGTATAAGTAGGAGGTTGATTACGAAAGGTAGAGGTAGTACTAGCCTATTTGGATATGAAGAATCACTTGACCTAGAAGCCTGGAGAAGAGAATAATACCAAGGATAGCAATGTCATCCTAGGAACTCTTTTAGATTATGATGATTGGAAAGAGAAACTATTGGGCTTAGATATCTCACAAAACCATGAAGGCATGAGAAAAACTTGTTTAGAATTCAAAGGGAGGATAAATGGTGTGAGGAAAAGGGTTAGACATAAGAAAAAAAAGGAGAAAATGAAGGTAAATTTTTGGGATGATGTGGAAGACTGTTGTAGAGGTGAAACATGTTGAAGCAAGTTGGCAATCATGAATACAAAATATGATATAATCCATACTTGACTGGATGTGGTTGGATGCAACTCTATAGGAGCTGAGGCATCCATGAAGCACTTGTGCAAAAATCATGAAGTGGGTGGAAGGATGATCGAGAGTTTGAGGGTGGTAGCATGGGGTTCCACTCTCCTATTTTCTTGTAGGAAGGAAAAATTAAATGGATCGTAGTCCTTATTGAAAACCACGAGGATATAAGGTGTTGAATGGTGTACATTAGAAAATTTCATCCAAGTATGAAACTGTGAAAGGAAGGAAATGGAAAAGGTGGAAATTTATGTCAAGATTTGAGAGAGAGTGTGAGAGCTCACCGAAGCACAATAAGAAAGGTTGTTATGCCATGAATAATTTTGTTCCTATGGAAGTTCAAGGATGGTTGGATCAGCTGCCCAACTAGTTCCTCTCCTGTGTCTCCAAGCGGATGGATGCATGATTGAATTGGATATGTATTATATGCGGTAGTAGTGTTGGAGACATTTACCACCTTACACACTCAGGTCAATTTTTCCTAGTTACACCACTATCCTAAGTATTATTAGCTTAATTAACATCAGTGGACCATTAAATGTCATCAGCTAAATCACATCCATGCCTACCTTCAGTTAAGGAGTCTAACTTAGCCTTCCCCTACATTCGGGGAGGCTAACTGGAGCACTCCACGGGTGATCTGAGTGATATTAATGCACCTAATTGCTAACTAATGGTTACAATCAGTTAAACAGTGCAATGAAGATGCCCCCCTTCATTAAATTGTTTATTTAATGATTATTTAATGAACTGGAGTCAACAGGGGAGCCTCCAACCACTTCTGATGTTTAGTTACACTTCAGTTAACCTCATCGGGGTTCATTAGAGTCATTGAAGCACTATCACTTGATGGTTGGCTTGCTATGACATGTATCTAATCCCTTTTAGTTGAGACTCAGTCATTTATTGCACTCTGACTTCAGTTAGGGCTCAATGGAGCCAATTAGAGTTTTGATCAGTGGTTAACTTGAGTGTTGACTGTGGCTTACATTTAGTTAAGCTAAACTCACTCATTCAGTTCAAATGACCTCCTTAGGAATTCGAATTGCTTCTTATTCATGCTTATAGCATGACATTGTAATGTAATTTCTTATTCTTTGTGTGAATATACAAAGCGGCTATTCATTCTGTAGTCTGATTACACCATTTCATGAGTTATTTGTTGATTAATCTTTGATGAGACTGATGTTTAGTCCCTATATCAATGTGCAAGATTAATATGGTATTAGAGCTCACGGCGGGACAAAGCTCTATCTATCAAAAACAATCTTTTTGACAGATTTCTGTATGAAAATTGAGCAATAGCTCAAAAATATAGCACCGCACCAAAATCCAAGGCTTACCACTTAATACCCCAAGTAAAGAACTTGTTGATCAAGCTTGATTGATTGACTATGTTGGGTGTGATGAAAGCCTAAAATGTGTAGGCTATCCGACCTTACAATTCCCTTTCTGTTGTGATTTTCAGGTTTTCTACAGGTAAAGCATTCACTCCAGCAAATCTAGATGGCCTCCTGAGTAGATCTTTCGACTCCATGTAATTTCCACTCATGGAAAGGTGACATGGAGATTCAGCTATGCTCTAGAGGACTCTATAGAGTCACCATGGACACTGAAGATGATTCTGGTTCTGCAATAGAAAAATCAAGATTCTTGAACAAGAAGGATGAAGCATTCGACTTCTTGTGCCTCTCTATTTCCTGGGATCTTCTTTTCCATCTTGTGGGATTCAAGAATCCAAAAGAAATATGGGACAAATTGGAAACTCTATATGGAAATAAATATGACTTGAGAGTTTACCAGCTCGAAAATGATTTAATGTCTCTCCAGCCCTCCAATTTTGAGACTCTGAATGGATTTTTCACAAGATTCAAGCACACTATTTTACTCTTGAAGCAATGCAAAGTGGAGAACGCAGATGATCAGCTCATCCTTACCATATTATCCAAAATTGGGGCTGATTATTCAGTTTTTGTTTCTAAATTCTGTGTGGGGAAGCTCACAACCCATGGATGGAAGATGCCTACACTCAATTCCTTCATTGAGTCCCTAACAAGTGAACATGACAAGCTTGTCCATATGGGGATCATCAAATCTTCCTGTGGTCAAGCCCTCCATTTCTCAGGGCCCAAATATCTAAAGGGTAAAGGAAAGCAACATAAGAACCCAAAAACTAAATTTGGTGCTCCTAAGCCTAGAGTTGAAAAGAAACAGCATGATGAGTGTTCCAGCTCAAGGAAGAACAAAGGAAAAAGGCACCATGGCAAGGAAAAAGTCAAGTGTTCATACTGTGGGAAGGGATTCCACCCTGGACATTCTTGCATGAAGAAGAAGGTTGATGAAGATACCTCTCTCCTTGAGAGAAATCACATCAATCTTTCAGAAATCTTTTGGAGGAGAGATCAGCAAGATCGAGAACCACAACATGAAAAAGGTCATGCCCTCATGGCAAGCACTTCGAAGTCCAAAGTACTCTTGATTGATTCTGGATCTTCAAACCAAATGATGGCTGAAAGAGACTCATTTTCATCCTTGGAGACTAGCAAATCCATCCCCATCGACATGGGACATGATTCCACCATCATTTCAGAAAGACAAGGTACTGTTGATCTTGAAAATGGTTTTTTTCCAAATGTTTTTTATGTACCGTCTCTGGCATCAAATCTCCTTAGTGTCTATTAGATGACACATAATGGAGTGCCTAAGAGAGTTTATTTCAGCCCAAATTATGTTGATATAACAGAGCTTGCATCCAGGAAACTCATTGCTAAAGGTCTTGCAAACCATCATGCAAGAGCCTATGAGTTCTCCCACTTTGTGACGGATGCAAAGCCCACCGCTCGGCTAGCTCATGGAAATGAAGTTCGTAGGCTATGGCATGAAAGGTTTGTCCATATAAATTTCAAATATTTGCAGCAATTACAGAAAAAATCCATGGTTGAAGGCCTCCCGGTCAACAAGGAAACCACCGAAAATTGCAAAGGCTGTGTGATTGGAAAACACCCTGAGCACAAGTTCGATTGGGGGAAGGCAAACCGAGCTACATGCATATTGGGGATGGTACATTGTGATATCAGTGGTATGATACCTGTCACATCCATGAATGGATCAAGGTATTTTTTGACCTTTATTAATTATTTTTCAAGGTACACATGGGTCTTCTTTCTCAAAAAGAAGTCTGAAGTATGTGAAATTTTTTATGAATTGAAGGCCTTGATCGAGAATGCCTCTGGGCTTAAGATCAAGATATTGAGATATAATTATGGAGGTGAGTATGTTAGTAATGAGTTCCTGCACATATTCTCCCAAATTGGTATTCATGTTCAACATCCAATTCCCTACACTCCCCAGCAGAACGGAGTAGTAGAAAGGAAGAATCGATCTCTCAAGGAGATGACCACTTGTATGTTGGAATCAAAGAAGCCTGCTGAAAATTTGTGGGCTGAAGCCATGCATGCTAAAGTATACATTTAGAATAGGTTTCCACACTCATCCATGAAATGGAATACCCCTTCTGAAGCATACTTTAGAGACAAGCCAGATGTGTCGAACCTACGGGTGTTTGGGTCCACTGCATGGGCCCAGATTCCGCTTGATAAAAGAAGGGCTTTGCAACCGCAAAGCATAGAATGTTTGTTCATTGGGTATCCTAATGAATCAAAAGGATTCAAGCTGTTGGATATCAAAATAAAACATATCATCCTCGAGAGAAGTTTCAACTTCGATCAACCTCTTCAGGAGGTGGAACTAGTGAAGGAGAAAACTACTGAATTTTCTTCCTATTCTACTGAATATTTGGATGATGAAATTGGGGGTGATAACCATGATTTGGATCCTATGATTTTTTATATCAGTGTGCAACAATCATTATATTCTGAATCAGAACCTGAGGTGAAAAATCATCTTCCTACATGGGCCCAACAGACACTCTCCTCCACAAGAGATAACATTGGAAATCCAGATGATCCAAGGAGAACCCGGTCCGATTTCCAAAGAGAAGGTATTGTTCTCTCTTGTAATGATAATTTGATGTCCAAAACTTGCTATTTTATGATTAGTTCATATCCAAAATCCTACTACCATGCTCAGAAGGATCTAAGATGGAAGGTTTCCATGGATGAAGAGATGAATTCTCTTCAGAAAAACACTACTTGGGAGCTAGTTTCTCTTCCTCCGGGAAGGAAATTGGTTCAATGAAAGTGGGTTTTTTAGACCAAGGTTGATACTAATGGAATCACTTGAAAATATAAGGCAAGTATGGTGGAAAAAGGTTTCTCTCAGGTCCAAGGTGTGGACTACCATGATACCTTTGCATCGGTCGCAAAAATGGACTCCATCTGCCTAGTTTTGGCAATTTTAGCATCTAAGCACTTGGAAGTGCATCATATGGATTTTAAGTCATCCTTTATACATGGATATATTCATGAGGAGATATAAATGAAGCATAATAAGGACTACATCATTGATCCATATTTTTTTTGCAAGCTAAAGAAGTCACTATACGGGTTAAGACAGGCCCCAAGAGAGTGGTATTCCAAGATGGATGCCTTCCTTCTCTCGCAAAACTTCCAAAGGTGTAGATCAGATCCAAATGTGTATTTATAGCAGTATGATGTTCATATTATTATTAATGTTTTATATTTTGATGAATTACTGATCACAGGTAGCACAGTTTCCTCCATTTCAGCCATCAAAACTGCTCTTCAAAATGCCTTTGAAATGACTGATTTGGGGCTCCTAAAACAATTTTTGGGGCTCGAAATTGAGCAAAATTCTGATGGGATTATGGTCACTCAGTACAAATACATTTAATAGCTGTTATTAAAGTTTAACATGGCTTATTGTAGGCCTGCATCATTCCCTTTCCTTTCAGGGATCAGCCTTGAAGAAGGAAAAAGCACACCTCCCATGGACTGCGCTATCTATCAACAACTAATTGGTAGCTTGTTGTACTTGACACATTCTCGGCCTGATATCTATTATGCCATGAATGTTGTATCAAGATAAATGCAGCAGCCTCATGATATTCATTGGAAGGTATCCAAGAGGATCCTCCAGTATATTTAGGGAACCAGGACCTACGGCATTCACTATTCTGCAAACTCTGAGCTAGAGATGGTTGGATACACAGATTCTGATTGGGTGGGTGATTCTATTGATCAAAAGTCTACTTCTAGATATGTATTCATGTTTGGTGGTGGCCCCATTTTTCAGTATGGAAAAAAGTAGGCTACCATAGCACTATCTTCAGCAGAGGCCGAGTATCAAGGAGCAATGAATGCTTGCATCCAAGCTGTTTTGTTGCAAGGCATTCTTTTAGAGTTTGATCTTAGTAGTACTTTGTCCACTATCCTCTTTTGTGACAATCAAAGTGCTATTGATATTTCAACAGGTCCAGTTACTGGGTAGAGGACCAAGCATGTAGAGATCCACTTGCACTATATCAGGGAGCCAGTGCACGACAGGACCATCATTCTGCAATATTGCCCGATTGATGAGCATATTGTAGACATCTTCACCAAGAGATTTTTAGAAAATAAGTTCACTTACCTCCATTCACTATTGGGGGTGAGTTCATCAGGGTGATTAGACTACCTTCAGTGTTTAGCTTGAGGGGGGGGTTTTCGCACTGGCTTTTCCCTCTTTTCCTCACTTAGTTTGCTTTTGAGCATTGTTTTAGTTTCAGCATTGTACAGGGTGACCTATGACCTTAGTTTCTAGGGTCCTATCATTTTTATGCATTTGTGTTTTCTAACTCCTCCTGAGTATAGCTTAAGGGGGGGTGTTGGAGACATTTACCACCTTACACACTCATTTTGGTCAATTTGGCCTAGTTACACCACTATCCTAAGTATTATTGGCTTAATTAACATCAGTGGAGCATTAAATGTCATCATCTAGATCACATCCACACATACCTTCAGTCAAGGAGGCTAACTTAGCCTTCTCCTACATTCGGGGAGGCTAATTGGAGCACTCCGGGGGTGATCTGAGTGAAATTAATTCACCTAATTGCTAACTTATGGTTACAATCAGTTAAATATGGCAGTGATGGTGCCTTCCTTTATTAAATTGATTATTTAATGATTATTTAATGAACTGGAGTCAACAGAGGTGCCTCCAACCACTTTTGATGTTCAGTTACACTTCAGTTAACCTCATCAGGGTTCATTGGAGTCATTGAAGCCCTAGAACTTGATGGTTGACTTGCTATGACATGTGCCTGATCTCTTTCAGTTGAGACTCATTCATTTATTTTACTCCGACTTCAGTTAGGGGTTAGTGGATCCAATTAGGGTTTTGATCAGTGGTTAACTTGAGTGTTGACTATGGCTTACATTCAATTAAGCTAGACTCATTCGATTCGAATGACCTCCTTAGGAATTCAAATTGCTTCTTGTTCATGCTTGTAGCATGATATTGTAATGTAATTTATTATTGTTTGTGTGAATATACAGAGCAGCTACTCATTCTATAGTCTGATTACACCATTTTATGAGTTATTTGTTGATTAATCTTTGATGAGACCAATGTTTAGTCCCTAGATCAATGTGAAAGATTAATAAGTAGGAGGGAATGAGAAGCATGAGGATGATGATATCTATTTAGGAGTCTCAGTTGTGACAACATTGTGTATCAACCAAGAGTAAGAGTTGCATAGGTAATCTTAGCAGGAGACACCACAAAAATTTCCAAAGATAGTGGTAGTTGGAGAAATTGCCAAGGATGAAAATTACTTGGAGTGGGGGAGGATGTAATGGCCTTGTTCCTTGGTTACTTCACCACCCTTTTGAGATCAATACTCGTTGGAAAATGACACCCCATTGGGATGTTCCTGCGCAATATGGAAAATGCACACACTTGGACACCTAGCACATGACAAGCATGGGAATGACACTCAAATGCACACCATACGACTATTAAAGTATTGTAAATTCTGAAGATATTCGAAATGTATTGATTGTATTCATCCATCAAGTGGTAAGTTTGGTCATGTAAGAGTTATTGAAAGAATTAATGTAAACCTCTGGTGTTAAGTCAGGTCAATAGTAGACAAGTTTCATTATAATAAATATTATTTTTTGTGTCTTGCTAGACAAGTCATCCCTGTCAGTTAGACAAGCCATTCCTACTAGGTTGTAGGTCAAGTCAAGTGTCAAATATAAATATGGAGGCACTCTCATTCATCTGTATACACTCACTCAAGAAACTTTGCAAGAGAGAGAAGAAAAAGTGCACTAGGAATAAGAGAGAAGTAGTTGTCTTGGGTTTTACACTGCTCTGGTTGAGTTCTATACTGAGGAAGTTTTATGGAGTTTTCTCCCTTGTGGTTTCCCGAAAATATTTGTGTTATTTGTGTTATTATTCTTGTTGTTCTTTCAGATATCCTACTAGTGAAAATTATGTTAGGATATCATCTAAGCAATTAATAAAACTGAACATGTTATCATATCCACCCTGGAAGGAGATGCTACATAACTAGGGTTCATCATTCCGAACAAATCCCTTGATAGATGAACTAAAAAAGAGGGTGTTGGAAAGGGGTTCGAAGGCAAGAAGTACAAGCATTGAAAAAGTAAATGGTAATCATGAAAGCAATAAGTGAAGGAAAAGTCAACCATGGAAAAAGAAGATATCAACAAGTTGGTCATTTTGATTGAGTTAGTTAGGAAGTCGATTATGCGGACCATTTTGTAATGGATTAGAAAGCCTATATATAGAATTAGAATTGTAAAGAGAAACATCACTTACGAGGATATTCTTGGTATATTATTCTATCGGTTATATTGTAAGTGAACTGATCTATTGATGAATGTATTTATGGTCTGAGGCTAATCAACCAAGGATTGTCTTTTGCGATGTGGTTTTTACAATAATATAAAGATGATGTTGATGATGCAATTATGTTTTGTGCCTGTGTTTAATGAATCTTGTAGACTATTTGGGAATGGTATCTATGAGCTTACATGTTTGAATATTAATGATGCGAAGCCTTGCGGGGTTCATTGGGTTAATTAATGTTGATTTCTTTTTTGATTTGATCTTAATTGTGATGTCCAAATTTCTGTGTCGATCTAAGTTTGAGTAAGAATGATTGCAACTGCTGATAATAATTAGATTTGATGAATGTTAAGTAGATTTGATGAACCATATGTTTAAACCATATATATTTGAGTAACATTGTGATAAAGAAAGAGATAGTGCAAAATTCCTCTTCCCTCTATGGAAACATGGTTCTTGCAGCCCTCCCTAAGACATCTCAGGTGAGTTGCAATATATGATTCATAGGTTTTTATGGGTAGGGTGAAACCTAATCGGGCCATTGTTTAGGGAGTTCGTGGTGATAGGTGTTGACAAATCTATAGGTTGAACCATTGTCAATAAGGTGTGTGTCAACAAATGGTTTTGATGCAGGGACTTGACTAAGAAAGAGAAGAAGATGATATGTTGTGGCATCTGATGAAACTGGAGATCAAGGACTGGTTTAATCAGAAGGAACAATATTTGCAAAAGGATAAAATCAAAACCCTATACCGATGAAAAAAGATTCATTGGTGAGATATATCTATTCATATCCACGAGATATTCTTCCCTGAATTTTTGATAGTACTATATGAGTGGTTAGTGCAACTTACTTTCCAGAAGAGGAATTTCCAACGAGGCCAACCAGTTTGGTGGACCCAAGAACTTATTCAACAGTTACGAAGGGTGAATAACAAAGCTTCAAGAATTGTCGATGTGTGGATAGATAGCATCTCAGAAGGTTATATTACGGGATTTGTTGTCGACATAGTCAAATCCTTCATTGACGCAGAGAGAGAATTCTTCAAGGGACCAAGTGGGATATTTTTATTGTCACTACAATTGTTGATTAAGATGGTTATCTATGAAAAAGGAATACTAAAGATGAATTCCAATGAGAAAATACCTAATGTGGGTAGGTTGGGGTACTACGAAAGTGAGGGGTTGGATGGAATGATACTGTGTAGATAGATGGAATTTACAACGATAGTGTGTGGGAAGTCGCAAAAGAGTGTGGTTTCCTATGAACTAGGGTGAGGTTTTAACAAGAGCAGCGGTAGAGGGATGAGGAGGGTCCTGGTGCCACCAGAATAAAAACCTGTGAGAAGGGACCACAAGGGACTAAGTGAACATATAGTGATGAAGGAAATTACCATGCTATGCCTAAGCCAAAGGATGGACCAACACAAAACTAAAACATACCTACACCTCTATGCATCGCACCGAATTCAGGACGAAGAAACACAAGCTCATTGGAAGGTTATCATGTGTGTCAAAACAACGGTAACAATAGAAGATTGAAAAAGACTTGGAGGATACCTAGGATGGTGGGTGACAATGTGAAACTACCCCTATTCCAAGGTAATGTGACTGAAGATCCTGAACATTATTGGTTTTTATGTGAAGCAAGTGCAAGATGAAGACATAAAGAAGGGACAACTAGCAACGACCTTTCGAGGTTGGGTGTTATATTGGTACATGAAATTAATGCAAGTAGTAATGGGGATACCCTAGAAAATGTTAGCGTAGATCAGGATGGGACTGATTGAAGAATTCAAAAATCTAAAATCTGAATAGCAGTATATTCATGAACTAAAGGAGATAAAGCAGTATCCTAACGAATCAATATGGGACTTTGATCAATGTTTCAATATACTTATGGCTAAAGTGAGTTTTGGAATAAGCAATGTGCAACAAAAGGAATGGTTTATTGCAGCTTTGGTACTACACATCTGTATGTCACTGATGCTACAGAATATTGTGTCCCAGGTGGAAGCTCTAGAAATAGGGATGAAGATGGAAGCGTCACTGGTTGGAGAAATGTGGATTGGAGTGAGATAGATCCAGTCATAATTGGAAAACCTCACTATTTAGTTGTAGAATATTAAGAAGGGAAAACAAGTCCACGAAGAAGTATGGTGCACTCGATGCCAGTCTCAAGGACATGATATGGATCAATGTTCATAATTTCATGAATATGTGTATGCTAGAGCCCTGAATTCACTAAGTCAAGGACTGGTGTGGTGTCATATTTTTTAGAACAAAGTACATTAGTCTAAGGAGTGTGTATACCTTCAAAAGGTTGTGTCAAAACTAGAGAGCTTGTTATGTATTTTTTGTCAATTGGTTGGGCATGAAGAAAAGGACTACAGAGTGTATGACTTGCTCCAAGAACAAAAAATGGATATATATTTCATGAAGGGAGAGGATCAAAGACCAAAATAAATACCACTACCACAATTGCAGTATAACCCACCATAACCACAGTATGCTCAACCATAGTTTAACCAGTAGCAACTGTAGTATACGCAGCCAAAAAATAGCCAACAACAACCACGGTTCAACCAACCACAACAATAGTTTAACCAGCCACAATATAACCAGGAACCGTATGATCAACAAGGAGGAGTTCAAGGAGGATTTCATGGAGGCCATAATGGAATATTTGGCCATGAAGGAGCTATGGGACGAGGTCGCATACCAATTATTTGTTATAATTGTAGGGTGTTGGGACATTATCAGAGGGACTACCCAAACCTGCAAACTTATTGTACTTATTGTAGTGACATAGAACATACTATCTAGGAGTTCCTCTAGCTGATTCAAAAGTGGAAAGAAAAGAATGCTCCATGATCACCGTAAAAATAGAACGAAAACACAACTCAGAACCAAAATCCAAGACCGAATGTAGGGAAGATATCAGTTGAACTGAAGACTAAGCCAACAAATGTCAAATTCGTAACCAAAGGAGGAACAATGAGAGGAATTGATGGACCACTGATAAATATCCGACCAACGACTCGAAATAATGTGCAATTTGATGTGAATGTTGAGAAATAAAACTTCTTTGATGCGCGAGATGTGGTAAATAAGAGCACTGGTAAGTTACTTGCCTACGACATGCCACCAATCTTCAATTTGACAAAGTTACAGGGATCATCATGAAATGTGATTACATTGAAGTTTTCTAGAGAGATGTCTGGCATTGGAGAAATATCTAGATGCATTAGCACAAATAGAAAGCTTGTTGTATCGACAGGAAGGAGGGAGACGACATCATCCGTTGAATTCATTGCAAAAGAATAAAACTAGATGAGACATGAGGATGAATGTTTAGATCGAGTATGATGTATATTCTATCATCTTGGATCTAGGATTGGATGTCAATATCCTAACAATGAAAAGATGGTAAATGATGGGAAAATTGTGGTTGGTTTGGTCCCCGATACAACTATGACTGGAAAATCAAGCCAGAGTGTCTTACATTGGTAGAGAGCCTCATCTACCTATTAAAGTGGAAGGATTGAAGACATATGTACACTTGGAAGTCATAAAGATAGTCAACGACACTTACTCATACCCTGCATTGTTTGGAATCAGTTGGGAAAATGAGAACTTGGTGGTTATCAATTTCAAGAAGCGGGTCATGACATTTGAGAATCGCGATATGAGGGTTGTCACCCCATCAAATCCCGTTGAACAAAAAATGAATGTCAAACCAGATAAAGATGAAGCAAAATGAAGATGGGATAGTTCCTATAATATTTATGAAGAATACATCAATCCTACTATGGATGGGGAGTTGGGATGGTAGAGGACTAGTTCATCATCTTCAGACTCTGACGATTCATTAGAAAACTAGTAGAACTGACTACGCGAAGTATCAATCAGGAAATGTGTGTGATTCACTCATTCACTGAGGTGAGTAGCGAAAAAAGTCATCGGCTTACCAACATATTAAGGAATACCGAATTTGATGATATTCATTCCAGAGTTTGAAGAAAAAGTTTCAGAACAACATTGACTATTAGCACTAGACGAAGCATTGAAGGCCACTTTGGAAAGATGGTGGGTTATGCATAAGAAGATAATAGCATATTGGAATATATGTTGATATTTGATGAAGGTTTGATTTGGAAATGATGGAATATATCAAGGAGAGAAATATGATGGAAGAAATGATCCTATTGATCACCTAATTGCATGCCAAAGCACATGGGTATTGAGGTCGAAAGAAGAGTGGGTCCATGCATTTCTTCATACGCTGGATGAGATACTACGGAGGTGGTATGTTTCTATAGATTTGCGTAGGGAAACTACAAAATGGGAAGAATTGACTATCAGAATTAGTCATAATTTTAGCCTTGTGAGTGATAATCCATTCATCCATAGCGCACTACATGACATTCGCGGCAAAGTGTTGGAGATAGTTATGGATGAGTTATAGAAGGAACCACAGTGGATGGTGACACCAGAGATGATGATGACATGTTATAATGTATTAGAACAATTGGATGATGAATATGATCTAAGAGCTGTTAATATCCTAGAATCGAAGGAAATCCATGATATCATAGAACTAGAATTTTTGAGTGACAAATTCAAGCAACTACTGAAACTGAAAAAGGTTAACATTAGGATAGTGGAGTACCCAAATATCACTAGTATTTGAGATTACTGGGACGATTCAATGATGGGGAAAGACACCAAAATGTTGCACGAGTTATAGTACTTATTCTAGATAAAAAATTTCGAGATGAAAGGAATTCATGCGACTTGGGTGAAATAAAGATTTCGGTAAAACCTGACACAAAAAAATCAAAGCAGCAACCATATAGTTTGAATCTGAGATATAAAGAACATGTCAAAGAAGAATTAGAATGGATGATGTATGATGGCATTATCGCACCTTCCAAAGATTCAAATTGGATCAATATGATGCTGGTGTAGGACAAGAAGACGGGAGAAATATACATCTGTGTCGATCTCCAGATGTTTATTGACGTGAGTCTCCATGATCCATTTTCGACACCATTTCTAGAGGAAGTATTGGAAGAAGTTCGAGAAAAATAAATATATTCATTTACAGATGGTTTTTCGGGTTATCACTAGATAAGGATAGATAAGGAGGATAAACACAAAACCACTTTCATAATAGAGTGGGGATGCTTTCAATATATAGTGACATCGTTCGGTCTCAAGAATGTGACTATGATTTTCTGAAGGATAGTTATTATTGTGTTTAAGGAATTCCTTCATGAATTCCTTTTAGTTTATATGGACAATGGAAATGTCTATGACTTGGTAAAAGATCATATTGTGAATCTTCGGTTGATGCTGGAAAGGTGTTGACAACATCATATTTCATTAAATATTAAAAAGTGTTTATTCTACACCCCATTTGGGATTCTATTGGGACACATTGTGTGTAAGGGACGTATATTAGTTGATCTTGCCAAGATTGTAGTAATTGTCGACTTAACAACACCTATGACAGTGAAACAACTAAGGGAAACATTGGGTCACATAGGATATTATCAGAAGTTCATAAGAGGATATGCAATGATCACTGTTCTAATGGAAAAGCTATTGAAAAAGGATGGAAATTTCAATTGGAATGATGAGTTCTAGAAGAGCCTCGATACTCTAAAGAAGAAGATGGTCGCAACACCAATATTATTCTTTCATCATTGGATTAAGGATTTCCACATTTATGTCGATGCCTCATTATCCACATTGGGGGTAATATATATTGGCTCACCATGAGAAGGAGAAATCAACCACCCGATTGTGTTTGAAAGTTGGAATCTATATACGGATAAAATGAACTACACAATGACAAAGAGGGAAGGATTGGCGATGGTGTATGCATTAAAAAATTTCTACCACTAATTTTTAGGATAAAATTTTAAAATGCTTACGGATATCTCAACATTGAAGTACCTGGTCAACAAGCCTTTGTTGGGGGGGAATATTTCTTGATGGTTGTTATTATTCCAATAATTTGACTTTGAGATCATCATGAAACCAAGAAGGTTAAATGAGGGATAGGATCATCTATCAAGGATAGAGTTAGGTGAAGAACCAAGTAGCATCGAGGATGGTTTTCTTGACGAGTACTTTTTTAGTGTCGAAATGGTTGAAAACCATTATGAACATATCCTCCAACTTTTAGCAACAGGAAAATCTCTAGAAGAGTTCACAATGATCTAGAAGAAGCAACTGGTTTCCATAGCTGCTGACTTCGATCTAATCACAGGAAAGTATTACAAGATAGGTCCGGATGAGATTCTATGACGATATGTTCTTCCACATGATCAAGAAATAATACTCATTGAGACACATGATGGGATCACATGAGGGAATTATGGAGGGCACGCAAATGCTAGGAAGATACTAAGAGAGGGCTTATGGTGGCTAACATTGCACAATGATGACATACATTAATCTAAGAGATGCGATGTGTTCCAGAGGATGGGGAAACCATCATGAGAGATGAACTGTCATTGGTACCTCAGGTGATGCTACAACCATTTGATAAATGGGTAGTGGACTTCGTAGGACCCATTAATCCACCAAGGAAAACAAAAGGTGCAAGATACATCATCATTGTGATGGATTATATGATGAGATGGGAGGAGGAAATGCTAGTGAAGGATTGGATGACAGCAAGTTTCTTGTTTGACAATGTCATTACTAGATTTGGTTGTCCCAAGATCCTTATGAGTGACTAGGGGCCTAAATTTTTCAATCAAATGATTAGAGCGATGATTGAAAATTTTTAGATACAGCACAAGAAAAGTATGTTTTATCATCCACAAGCGAATGGAATAGTGAAGGAATTCAACAAGGTATTAGAGAATGCATTGACAAATGTATGCAAAATAAACCGTGACAACTGGGACTTGAAAATCCATTCAATATTATAAGCTAACAAGAGAACATGTAAGAGATTAATGGGAAAAACCCCATTCAAGTTGTTTTATGGGAAACAAGCGGTGATGTCAATGGAATACATTGTTCCTATCCTGCACATAGCGGCAGCAACATGTATGAGCAATGAACGAGCAGTTGAGGAGAGATTGGCACAAGTGTTGCAGCTTAAGGATTATTGGTTCATCATAGGTTTCCACCAACAAGTGGATAAGGATCAAAGAAGGATTCGAATGATCTCAATATAAAAGAGAAGTAGTTCCAGTGCAAAGACATGGTTTTTCCCTTATGACAGCAAGTTCATGAAGAGCCCATGTAAGTTGCATATGCATTGGTTAGGTCCCTACATCACACAATTCATCACTGGTGGTGGTGCGGTACAATTACAACAGTTAGACACAACATTGTTACTGAAGTTAGTGAATGGAAGTTGGCTAAATCCATATTGGGATAGATAGGGGCGGCACTAATGATGATAGCCATGAAAGAAAAAAAATGGAAAATTCATAAAGGAAGTTTGTTGACAAAGCATAGAGGAATAAGAAAAGTTGAATCACATCCAGGTTTGAAGGTTGACGATATCTAGTAAGGCACAAAAGGGTCAAATAACATGATAAATGCAACAATTAAACCAAGAGGGTAATGAATCAAGTGGAGTAGACATGCAATTAATGAAAAAGTGGCCATTAGATTCACAGAATTGAGGTAGGGTTTGGTAAATCTATGAGGTATTTGGAAATCATGGACGAAATATTTTGCGTGGAGGGATTGGAAGCTATAAAAATGGTTTGAGGGGCTTGGGTGAACCCATTTTTTGAATTGAGAAGGATAAGCAGAGTAAAGAGAAGTATAAGAGTAGAGAGAAGAGTAAGGAAGAAGAGAAATAGAGTAGTATCCATGGAACAAATTATTTTGAGCACTAGTGATTGCATCCAAACACACCAATTATAGAATAGCATCCAGAGATTGTGATTGCACCAGAGTGATCACTTAAGAAGAAAAGGTCTGCGACTTGCCCGATCACTCTGGAACATAGGAAAAAGATAGCTCATAGTTTGAAAAGGGAGGGAGAAACAGAGGTAGAAATTGGCCCATCAACGATGGTGACAGAGGAAACGAATGTGAGGGGAAAGCCTCAAGGAGTGTTAGTAGACCAAATCCCAGGGTATATATCACCAAGAAAGCAAGGGGTGATAGTGACATGAACACTAGTATAGAATGAGAAATTAATGACTAAAAAAATGACTAAAATCAGGCTATAAACGACTATTTTTGAGTTGGTGACTAATAGTAGCTAATTTCCACTATCTTATAGCTAGTCGCATTTCACTTAGTAATTAATAGCTTGACTTATTAGTCATTGATTTAGTCATTGATAGACAATGATTTATTCATTAATAGTCAATGATTTAGTCAGTGATAGTCAATGATTTAGTCATTGATAGTCAATGATTTAGTCATTGATTTAGTCACGGATTTAGTCATGGATCTAGTCATTGATTTAGTCATTGATTTAGTCATTGATTGCAACAATTAATGACCAAATAGATGACTAAATAAAATACTAGATGATAACATATTAATGAATAAGATAAATACAACTAAGATAAGATAAATTAGCTACTAATAGTTGTATATATGCAAATTTAGCCATTTTTGTGGTCACAAATTTATGATAGGGCACAGAGGAATCAAACCACCAACCTCCTAGCTATAATTAGACATGATCTCTACAATTGAGCTAGCACCCTTTAAGAAGTTGTTAATGCTTGACAATGATGATATTCATACAAATTTATGATAAATAGAGAAGCTAACCTATCAATATTTGTTTTAGAATGACTATATTTCAAAATTGCATGAGAAATTTCCAAAAGTAAAGCCAATATAGTGTGCTCAAATCCAAATTGACTAATGAAAAAAATGGATAAAACTTTCAACCCAAAATCTAAGAGCTTATGAGACTTACTCACAGAGCCTGGCAGTATCTGTGTACACCTTCATAGCCTGAGTTGTTTCTCCATGCTTTGCATTGTTAGAATTGCAAGGCTCCAATAATGAAGCACCATGAAGAAATTTTAAAGCCGCTTGAAAGTAATGACGAGTACTGATTTCAAGGTCGCTACCTCCCATAATCTGCAACATCTATTGCAGCTATGTTAGAATTCTAAGGCTGTTAGCATTTTAAACATTGGATTGGATCAAATCACGAGAATAATTTTAGGCTATGTTTAGGTGGAACAATAAGGATAATTAACGTCAAGCAGACCTTCAATCTGTCTATAGAGTGTTTCATATCCTTGTCCTCTTTCAATACAAAACTTCCCGTAGCTTTCCCATGGTCTCTTCTAATAGGACTTGCAACGACTGCTTTGTGAGGATCCTTTCTTATAACTCCATTAGATGCACAGTTCAACAGATTACTAATAGTCATTAGTCCAATAAATATTTTCAACTATATA
Organism: Pseudotsuga menziesii; assembly: GCA_001517045.1. Classification (NCBI taxonomy): domain Eukaryota; kingdom Viridiplantae; phylum Streptophyta; class Pinopsida; order Pinales; family Pinaceae; genus Pseudotsuga; species Pseudotsuga menziesii. The sequence continues at coordinate 304,382 of LPNX010956090.1, read as the reverse complement.
CATCCCCTAAGTAATTAAATGATTGATTTCAACTTATATACTTCTATAATAACTTTGCTTTTGAGGTAAATTCGAGCAACAATACAAGGGAATGAACCGTCAATTACCCCCAATAAAACTAGGACATTGTAACAAGAAACAATAAAACAAGGGGATGAACCTTCAATTACCCCAAATAAAACTTGGATATTGCAACATGAAACACTAAAATAACAACAAAGGATTTTTATGTACTCAAGAATAAACAACCCCGTCAAACAACTTTTTTCTGTAGAATTTACCTCATCTTCAGAAAGATATCCATCAGGTACCAAAAACCCATCACTGGCATCATATTCCTCAGATTTAAACTTATCTATGACAACCTCATTCTTTTCTTCCTCAGCATCCTTGTCACAGTCATAAAGGCTTTCCTCGGGATCTTCTTGAAATTTTTAACAAAGTAAGAAAGTTAATAAAAATACTACAAATACTCTTACTAAAGAGATTTAGTGATGAGTACCTATTTCAATTCTTCATCACTATCATTCTCATAGTCGAAAGAAGAGTCCTTCCTAAAAGGATTTCGAATCCCAATTCCATCATTGCATCGAAAACAAAGAGTAAGAAACAAAAATTTCCCTATTGTCTATTGTAATATTAAGAATCCCTGAGCTTCAAGGTGTTTCAGATTTTCCTCATCATGGGCTATCAAAATTAAAACACAACCTGTTTCTTTGATAATTAATAAACTTAAAATTATGCAAAGTATATTCACCTTTTCTTTGAGAAGGTTCCATAATAAGCAGGTCTATGGCTGTGATCAAACTTCAAAAGCTTTATTCTCTTATTATGAAGCCTATTTTCTCTATGTACAGTGGTATTCCCATTATTGCAAGGAAAACTGTCACTCAAAACTTCTTCCCAGTCATTTACAAGGCTCTTTGACATGAACTCATGATCTTCAACATCACTATACACCCATTTTTTGTTTGTAGAGGATTGTTATTTTGGCAGCGCTACAGCTTCAACAAATGCCCCCTACAACCGAAGTTCATTGAACAATGCAACTTTGGGCTTATGCCAAATACCCCAACTTAGATGTCTTTGTGCAGAAGTGTGCCAATTAAGATGGTGCCAAGATACCAGGTGTGACCTAAGTACATCACACAATCAAATCGATTCAACTCAAGGTACTTAGAATCTAGAAAGAACACGACATATTCATGCCACATTTAGACATTTATAAAAATCTAGAACATCAACCTTAGAAGATACCCTATCTTTGTCTTTGTTGCTTTCAATAATATTTTATCCATTGACAACATAACACCACAACAAATATGTGCATTTTCCTGCAAAGAATTATATATTGTTTCATTCAATATAGTGGGAATTGTTTTAGTGTTAGGTGAATCCCTTTTAAGAAATAGGTCCATCATTGTGGCCTATTTTTGTATAGAAAGTTTCTTTTTCATGGCAGCTTCTTCCTTTTCACACCACTTCTGTTCTTTTTCTGCCTCCTCTTGCTACTGTTTCTTTTCCTTCTCTTGGTTCAAGGAAATGAAAGATGTTAACAACTATATATGGTGCCATTATGGAGCATAGAGTATAAGTGTTTCCCAATTGGAATGATAGAAATCTTAAATTGGAAAAAGAGGTCCTACTTGAATTTGAAAGTTTAACTGTAATGTTAAGACAAGTATATTCCACATATACTACAGAAGTAGAAGACGATTTTTTTTTTTAAATAACTTGATGAAATGGAATAAATAGAAAACACTATAAACTCAATATAGGATAACATGTCCCCATAGTTGTAATAATCTAACAAAGAAAGTTGATATTTCTAACTTCTCACTTTCACAATTGCATCAACAACTGGATTAATAAATCATGCAAATGTGTTTCAATGAGCAATTAAAGAAAGTGATGTAGCCTTGGAATCTTACTTGAATGATGGATTCCTTCTGAGCACAAGCTTGTTCCTTTTCCTACAAAGGTAATAAAAAATGTTAGTAAAAACTCCAAACCTTGGCTTTTAAAACTTGCATTCTTCCATAACATTCCAACCAAGCTGTTGAACCTTCTCCCTTTTCAGCTCCCACTCCAACCATTTTTGTTCCATCTCACTCTTCCGTTCATTTCTTTCTTTCTCCTTTAGCTTGGATTGCTTGGCCATTCTACATCAAAAAAGAGATGTTGGCAACATTGAATATCTTCTACAAATAGTACATATCCAAAAGGATAAATCTAACAGCATCCAATTGAATTGACTTGAAAATTGATGCAATGCATAAATATGTGATTGAGAATCTTACATCTGTGCATTATTTTTCTGAAGCAAGTCTGCAAGTGTAGCACGAATACTCATCTCATCATCAACTTTAGCAAGCAATTCCTCAGCTTTGGATACATCTATTTTCCCACTTGCTTCTAATTCTAGTGATGACAGTGCTGATAGCATTGTTGTTTGTAAACAGGAAAATATATAAATACAAATTGTTGCCAGTCTATTCTAAGCTTTCGTGTTCTTACATACAATACTGAAAATCTAACTATATATATAGTTAGTTAGTTAGTTAGCTTTTCAATACTGTATGTAAGAACACCAAAGCTCAGAACACACTGGCAACAATTTGGGCTCTTCTTCATTGTAGTGATTTATCCTGTTGACCTAAGGCATTTTGGGACATGGGAGAAGCTAATCCAACTTGATTTTCAATTTGTCTATTTTTTTTTAGGAACATTTGAGCTCTTGGGTATCCAATATTTTGAGACTGCATTTCCTCACTTCTCTGGGTGGAAACCCTCCTAACTTCACAAAGTCATGAGACTACCTCTGCTACATTAATGGATGGTCATAGGCATATAAGTCATATTTCATGTAAAATAGCAAAAAAATGCATGGTAATAAGAAGGATGGTGCACAATACTGAAGATATTCAAGTAGTAGTATCCCATTTCAGCAATATATAGTTTTAACAATTACAATTTCAACTGGTTCGAAATCCAGTGCTGGAAGTCAAAGTGGCAATATAAGGTGAACAAATTAAGAAAATTGTTGCAGTTTTAGACTTAGCCAAATGTTCAAATTCAAAGACTTCTCCCCATCAGGACTCAGTCAGCTCCACAAAGGAAGTGGATATGGGGGTAGACATAGTCCAACAGAGACATGGAGATATGGAAAATGAAGAAACAACTCCAGTGTTTGAAGCAGAGGATTAGCTAGAATCCCACAGTGGGAAAGATTTTCACTGAAACATAATGGTTTTATCTATTATTACTTGATAATAGTATTAGGGTAGTTATATTGAAGTAAGGCATTCAATTTTGTGAAGAAAAATGTAAGGGTAATGCTCGCAGTAGAAAGACATCTTTCAATTTCCATATGGTTTAATTTCTCGTGATTTCATTCCTAGATTTAGAACACGTTTCTCGCATGGGATCTTCTTAGCAATTTATTTTAGGGGTCATTCATGCCCATACCACTATAGAATTTAATATTATCTTTTCAGCATGTTTCTCATGCTTGCATGTGACATGCAATATTTGGCACATGCATTGGAGGGTGAGAGCTTAACAAAGGTACTTCCAGATTTCTGAGACTTTTGTTTCTGGTAAACCTTGTATTTATAATTTTTAGAAAGTTCATATTTTCAGACACTGATCATGTTTGTAGATACACATTATGAAGAAGTGAGAGTTTCAAGATGGTACTCTCATTTTCTAATTGATTTTTAGGAAAGTTCCTAGTTTTAGAAAGTTCATATTTTTGGATACTAGTCATGTTTCTTGATACCATTTATGGAAAAGACACGGAGTATAAGGAAGTAGTCAGTGCATCAATATAGTTTACAAGGATTTTTAGTGATATAAACCTACAACAAGTTCAGGCCATGCCTCTCTCTTCTCATAATAAGTAGTGTATACAACTAAAAAAAATAGTGTTTCTTGCAAGAACCATGGACATTAAGATTCATAACTACTACATCAGAGAGCATGCATAGATAAAGGGGATCGAATTGATCTATTGCATATGTCAAGATCAACAAACATATATTTTCACTAATCCAATGGTCAGGGATAAATTTCAAAGGTTTAGATCCTTAGAATCAAAGAAACCAAAATGGATTTTGTATACTAGTTGTCATGACAGTGGGACATCAGCATCTAGATAACACAATAGTTATGCTTAGCGTCATAGAAAACAAAATGGCTTATGTATACTAGTTAACATATTGGTTATGGCACATTAGCATCTAACATACTTTATGATAGAAAATTGTTTGATTAGAATTAGCATGTAATTTCAACGAAATAAGGCATGAACATGACTTGCATGAACTACAAATAATCAGAATTTTTATACGTGCAGACTAAATAGAAGCATGTGGATAGAAATTAATTATAACTATATAAAATCCTATTATATATATTTTATGAAATGATACTATAAAAGAACGAGACAGTCCAGTCTACAAAACATTCATGAAGTGTGCTCTTTTTTACATCTATTGATGCTTTATTTTTAGTAGGCATGTATTAAATGCAGTAATGAAAAATTTTAGTCCATCGATTGTTTAGCTACAATAATCAGTTACTCCACATCTTGAGGTATTAATTAGAACTTGTAATACACTGGGAAAATAAAATAGCATAACAAAATAATCCGAAATTCCCAATCAAGTAGACTCGCCAAATAAGCTTTTCTTGGTGATGCACTGCCATCATCCAATATGTGAACCTGTTCATTGTTTCTCTCTCGTATCTGAAATAAAGATTTTCAGTCCTTATCAATTTCCCTGATGGAAAGCAACCACCTTCACAGTTCCTGGACCCTCTCCATTCCCCTGACAGATAGAGCAACCTCTTCCAATCTTCTCACCTCAGGTTTAAATCTATTCGGGTTTCTTACAGACTGCAAAAACATAAACATGTCCACTAATGAGATTGACATAGATAATAAAGAAGAATCTGGAATAAAAAATGACAATAAAAAATAGACAACAGAATGTGTACAACCTTTGGATTTCTCTTATCAAGGGGTTGTGATAACTATGGATACTTCATCATGATGAATGAAGAGAGAGGATGAATCTGAGAGTTCTGATTTAGATAAGGATCCAGTTTCTTTAGTGAATAATGGGGCTTTGGTAACTGACTTACAAATGGTAGTTGTAGATCCATCACCAGAAGAATAGGGCAAGGTGAAAAATGTTTTATCTATTATTACTCGATAATAGTATTAGGGCAGTTATATTGAAGTAAGACACTTAGTTTTGTGAATAAAAATGTACGGGAAATGCTCTTTGTAGATAGACATCTGTCAATTTTCATATATTTTAATTTCTCGTGACTACACTCCCTGAATACATGTAGTAACTGATTTTACAGTGCATTTGCAGCTTTCTCGTGACTACACTCCATGAATACATGTAGTAACTGATTTTACAATGCATCTTTAGTGGTTGCTTCTTTGGTCCTTCTAAAATAGTTGTTGCAAGAAGAGTTATTATAGAAACACATGCAAGGAATGATGCTAATTGTATTGAAGCAAAAGTTTCCAACTTGGACCCAAAAGTATTTTTCAGAACTCTTCTTGCTATTGTTTATTAACATTTAGAAACATTTTTAAATGTTGATTTTGCTTATTTTCTTTTATAAATATATTTTTATATGTTCCTTTTTAGGTTTTATTTCATGTTACTTTTAATGGCTTTCCACTGATTTTTTTGCATGTTGGTTTTAGAGGGCATCTGAACCTCAATTAGATACAAAATATGAAGACAAAGATCCAACTCCATGCAAGGTTGTTTATGAGGTGTGCATGAAAACTAGAATGAAATGGAAACAATTAGAATTTGCTATGCTATTGGGTCAAACTGGTTTTCAAAGCAACCATTATTTGTGTGATAATACATGAAAATAACATCTTTAAAGTTTGTCCTAGATTTATCTCATTGTTGGAGTTACAATTATTGTATGGTTTCTTGAAAAGTGTCTTTTTTCACAATCTATTTGTCTCTATTTACAAGTTCTCTTTGTTCTCTTTTACAGACCAAGACAAAAGCACATCAATTAAAAGCAATAAGAGACTATTCCTTCCTCTTTTGTGACAATGTTGAAATTCTTGTACCTAATAAAGGGTCCACGTCTGATCCTAAATCTGCTACCAAATCCATACAAGGTAAGGCCAATTTTGTAATTATTGAGATAAATCCATTGTTTTTATCTCAATTTTTTTTTATGAATCATTGAAATCAGTTATTTTTATAGGTAATGTTCAACAAAAAAAACAATCGGGAAAAATTATATGCGGGCATTAAAGAAATCTGCAGCATCCAGTAAGCCAGTACCTTCTTCCAAGGAAACTAAAGGCATGGTAAAACCTTCTAGACAAATGTCTGCCAAGGCTGGTTCAAATACAATCTCTCCACGTTCCAGTCTAAATGGATCATCTAATCCAAAGAATCAAGCAGGTAAACCGGGATCTGGATTGGGGCATTCTATTATTTAGGCTAATGGTTCCTTGCATAACCAAGGGAGCAATAATGCAAAGGATGTCACTCCAGGAAGTAATGTTGTAAAGGGTGTAAAATCAGATATTGTTAAGAGAAAGGAACCTTTACTAAATGGTAGAAAATGTGGGAAGGATCAACAACATTTATCAAACTACCAACCTACAAATATGCAGAAGACAGTCGCTATTATGGCTCCATCACAGACATTTCAAGTAGAGAAAATAAATCCTCTAGTGATGGCAAAGTCATTGTCCAAACCAGTGCAAAATTGGGAACAAAAGTCCCACCCAAAGTGGCACCAAAACCAGCAGCAAGACCACGATTGAAACTGATGCCCAAGTCTCAGGTTTTATCTATTCTATCTCGTTTCTAAACTTCTTTGTTTGTGCATTCTGATCTTATTTCAATGTCATCGTGTTATCAAATTTTTAATTGATATCTCCTTTTCTTATTTCATCTTACAGGTAAAGCCTGCAAAGGCCCCTCTATCTCGTGAGTCATGTTCTGACCGACCAAAGAAGAGGAGGCCTTTAGATGATGACTATGATGATCTAGAATATGATGGCATCGTTAGTAGCCTCATCAGACAGATGTTTGGGTAATGTCTCTTTTACTTTTTTTCCTTTTGAAATACTATTAACATGATTGAAATCTGGCCCTTGAGCTTTTGTTACTATGGTTTTATTATAATGTCTTCTTGGCCTTTATTGATCCTAATAATTGCTTAATTCTTTCAAGTATAATCCAAATAAATATAAGCATATGGATGATGACAATGACCATGAAATGGAGGTTGGGTTTAGTACTATATAGGCTGAAGAGAGGAGGAGACAATGTTTCATGCTCTCCTTTGTGAAGTACATAAGTTTCTTTGTATTTGCAGTGAAAATTTTTCTAGGGAAGAGGATGAAAGGGAGTTGGCTCTAATTGAGGAAGAGGAAAGGGTTGAGAGGGAGAGAGCACTGAAGAGATGAAAATTGTAGAGAAAATAGTCACTCGGTAACATAAAATGGAAGTGACTATTGCATGTGGCTGCAAAACATCTTGGCAACACAAAATGCTGTCAGGGAATTTACTATGGAGGACATGAATCTATTACAGAGCACATGAATATGTGAATCATTTGAGATGATCTAATGACAAGAATATTTCATACATACATATACTTGTCTATTGTCCTTGCAATGAGAGATATTAAGAATGTTGGATCATCTGTCTTGATACGGTGACAACCTGGGTTCACTGTATAATTGACCTTTTCTGCAAAAGGAAAGCAAACATCATCTAGTACTGTTGCTTAAATCATGGATGATGGATCCTATGTTTGTAATTGCATAGTATTTTCATTGTTAACTAGTCATTTGTCAGGTTGATTTATCTTCCAGTTCAAACACCTCCTTCATATTTAAGGTTGAGACTATTGTTCTGCAATTTTGAGGTAATCCTATTGATTAGTGCTAGCTATCAAGCACTGGAGGTTGTATTTGGTGTAATTACAACACCAACGTGTATGACCTATTGATTTGAAAGTGTGAAGAACACTGTAATTACTTCTGTGTAATTATGTTACATGTCCAAAATATGATTTGTACAACAAACTTGTCTGAAGATAACGATTCAATTTTAAGGCTCAATGCACACCAGGGCCATGGATTTCTTTTCCAACTTCATTTTATATTTTAATATGTTTCTTCAATTAAAACATTGATTTTTCAATGATGTCACATCACCTACAAAACTGAAATAGTTCTATTTTGGGATAATCATGAAAACGTAAAATAGAAAAAATAATCTAATATATTGCTTCCAAAAAAAAGAGTAAGATAGAACAACACTTGATTTTATATCTAGAGGAAAAATAATAGTTTATATATGTGGAGATCAATGAAGCTAACTGATTACATTGGACAGAAATAGGCAGCAAGGCTCGGGTCCATTAAGTGTGTTGTTCGTTTAGTAACTAAACTTTGTCATCAATCAAGATATGTGATCAGAAATTTTTCAACGTTTAAACTCCAAGCATCTATATTGGCTTATACCTTAGGAGCATTTATAAACTGAACATGACAGAACCCTTTTTAATTTTTCAGCCATATGATCCTCAGTGTATAATCTAATCTTAGAAATCTATGAAGATAACTCAGTGAATGAGATAGTACCTGAACTACATCTTGACCTTTTATAACATGCCCAAATACATTAAGATTATTGTTTAAATCTGGAATGGGTGATGTTGTTATGAAAATCTCAAATCCGTCTCCTTGATCCTCTGATTTGGAGGTCCCCAGCATGAATGCTTCATGCTTTGGACTTATTAAAATCCCAAGCCAAACAAATAAAATTATTAGCTATCTTAAAAGAAGCAAATGCTATACAACTAGTAGCTAAATAAAATTCAATGAAAACCATAAAAATAACAAGATTGCACAAAAGGAACAATTTTTCAGCTTAATCCACTTATGACTAAAAACTCATAGCTAACAAAGCAACCTCTTTGTCAGACTTAGATGGGAAGCTTAATTTGTTAATAAACAAGAACTGTGATGCCTTACTAGATAAAGAGTATCTTACTGGCCACCAGTTGACATAGAAAGTTAATAGCCTTATTAGACTTTATAGGATTAGCTATGGTAGTTAAATAACTACCCAAATTACTTCTAATAGACAAAAAAATCCAAAATAATATGCAAATCAGCAGCTAAGTACACCATTAAGACATTCCTGTCGAGATATACACATTTACATCCTGGCTTGCAATGATTTTCGATGACAAGTTATAACAAGTGGGAAATTTTTTTTCCCATGCCCAACTTACTACAATAAAAGACAATACAATGTGACACCAAATTCAGAAATTAATTTAAAAAATTCTGATAATACAAACCTGAACTCAAGTTGAACATTGAGATGACCACCAACAGTCCAGTCTTCCCTGGTTCTTGCCAACTTTGGATCCCTAACTTGAATTACAAAGTGTTTAATGACACTATAAAAGGGTAATCCATTGAAGCAACCACGTTCACTGCATGGCAGAAGACATACTTAGATGGTCATAAAAATCATACCTTCTCACTAAAAAAGCAATAATGCCAACCCTAAATGCTTCCAATCAAAATTTTATAAACAGATAAATCAAGTTGCAGATATGTTTGTCCTCCATGGTTTATTTTTTGGTATACTTATCTAAAATAAAATAGCCAGAGGTAAAGCTTTTGAAAATAACAAATAGTATAGATTACAAAGGCACCATCTAAAAATACTATGTTACCTTCTGTGCTGGTTAACCCCATTTAATTTTAACAACCAAAATATGTAAATACATTCCCAAGAACAGATTTGTAGAAGTTGAAAAGCAACTGAAATAAAGGTACCATGAATGGAAATGTTAATCCTGTCAGGTAAAGGAAAAAGGTATTATAAAGTATGCTATTTTTGTAAGAAAAATGAGACTTTTATTGCACTAAAGAATACATAGTGCATCACAGAAAACATGGCATCATACACCTTCCCTTTCATAACCAAGCAAGAATGGAAATAATTCCTAGCTGAGCCACACAATAAGAATGTACAATGTACTTCCCAAGCAACATGATCTTCGCACAAGCTTGACTAGCCAAGTGATCCAAATACCTATGAAATTGCATGCTACATGCTTCTTCTACAGAGCCTCCAAAAGTCATATTACAGCTCACCTTCCAAGGAAAGGGTGAGAAATTAACTCAATAACATGCATAAGAAACCTACAAATTGCCAATATAAGGCCACTGCAAACCTCCCAAGCCACAGTAAGAACATGGTTACCTAGTAAGCATGGAGTTTCATTTGATCCCTTAGCTTTAGCATCTCAAAATCAAAATCAAAACCAATTTCCTACAAAAACAGGAATCACCACAAAAGACTATCATTCAACAAAGAGGTCTACAAAGGATATCGTGGAACCATTGACCAGTGGTAAATCCAAAAACTACATAGAAAAATTGCAATCCCAAAGATATTCTTCCAATCCTCTTGTTTGCCACACTCTACTCATACACCATCTAAGAATCCTTGTTTTAACTTATAGCTAATCTGCACCAGATGAGGAGGATAGCAGGTTATAGAGCTTGGTTACAGAGTGAGAGCATAAATAATTATTCTCCTTGGTGGTTTAATGTAGGGAATGGTTATATTATAATATTCGCAAGCATCAATGAATGAATTTCTAATACAGTTGCAATTAGGGGTAGACCAAAACAGTTTCCATGTCTTCCTACAAGAAGATGAATAAAATTGAATTGTCCGTAGAAAAAGAACAAATAGGCATTGGGAACTAACAAGCAACCAGCCATCTAGATATGATAGATCCTTATGAAAAGACCAGTCTATGGGCAAGTTTAACCAAAAGTGATGTTTGGTACCAAAAGGTTCTTATACATCAATATTTGGCCTCTGCTTAGGCTATGACCTTAAATTAGATTATCATTGTCATTGAGATCAAAACAATTTTCAACATTTGAGGAAGAGGATAAAATAAAAAACTTCAACAAGAGGCTCTAAATAAAAAAGAAGTGGGCTATATACAAACAATTAGGATTACCACAAGTTCATATGTATTAAAAGAAAACAAATTAGCGAAACAACTTTTTCTTTGCAATTGAATATTCTTCAAGGAGTAAATAGTAGCGGCAAAGGGACTTAAACTTCACATTCAAAGGCCTAATAAGGGTTTAAACTTCAAAAATTATAGATGTAAATTCTAATGGATTTGGTAGATAAAAACAGATATGAGGTTTTAAAGTTTAAAACGTAATAGCAAGATTTGGCCATATTGGACTTTGCTGTAAAGAAATTCAGCCCTAGTACAAAATTTGGTGAATTTTCCACTGTGCAGATGCGGTATGCTCATCTTACTGTTAAGTATCTTTGATAATATAACACATGTATTTAATCACCACGGACTCATAAACCCAAAAAACAAACATCCCAAAAACCTTAAATTTTTTTTTTTTAAAATATATCTTGATACATCTATAAATATAAACTGATTGGAAAAAATTTCAAGTTATTTTCTCTAATTTATTGGATTGTCTTGAAGCTCAAATTCTTATAAAATTTGAAACAAAACACATTTTTTTCATATCTATGAGATGTATACTTATGTATTGGAGCCATACTGAATTTTTTCATTATGTATTTTTTCCATATTGAACGTATTCAAATTCAAATTCATATATGAATGTTGCTACTATGATTTAATCCTGCTATCTAGAGCACAATAACTAGATTGTGAGAATATATAGCATAACTAGTACACATTAACAAGCTCTATGGATCTGAAATTAGGAATGGTGAGACTGTAAGTCACTCAATCCTAAGTTGCCAAACACTTATATTAGGGTTATCAGTCCCTGCTTCTTAGGGTTGGTTGATCCTTAGCTTTTCTTGATCTTCCACTACCATCCTTAATGAGCATTACTACAACCTTGCCCTTTAACAATTGGTTACTTAGGTTAAGGCATATCATTTGTAAAAAAAATTGAATACTTTCTATTCAATCTATGTTCATAATCTGTGCTTAATTTTAGTTAAGTATGTCTAAGCATATGCTTAGAATGAGCATGGATATATAGAGCTCAAAAGGAGACATACTTGGAAAATTATTTGATTTCACATGAAGAAATCATTTATTCTTTACTTCCACCTCTATTTATGCCCCTCATTATGAGAAATGAACCTCCCTTTCTAGGATTTACCTTTTCAGTTCACCCTTTCTCTAGTATTTTATTTCTCGTATTACACTTCCATTTGTATATTTTCATACTTTATCATTTAGTTGTGATCTTGACACTCCCATATTCCGATATCAACTGGATGTATTGTCCAGTCCCATTGACCTATTTTTTGTCATTTGTGGACATAATAAAATGATCTTTTCTTATCTCATAAAAGGACTAAAAGTTGGACAACACAGTAATAGGAGGAACCCAGGTTGTGCACTAAATTACACTACATGTCAGTCAAAGTAGTTGTCTATAATGATTGACAGGGCTATGATCATCATCTTCATTGATACGTTTGTTGAGGGTTCATTGAGTAGATTGCACATTTGGATTTGGTGATCATTCTAAACAGCCCTGGTGCCTTTGGGAAAATATATTGAGAAACATTTCAAGGACTGGGTATTCCCTCCCAGTTATCCATATCAGTTAAATTATCAAGGCATTAAATTACAATAAATCCTGTTTCAATCTTTCTATAACAATAAGGTTACATTTCATACCATTACATTGTCTACGTGATTAACATGTGGAAATAATTACCCATCTTTTAACAGTTTTTTTTTCAAATAAAATGTTCATTTTTCAACACTAGAGCAAAAATAGACATACAAGACATACAAGATAAAAATAAGAAAATGCATGCTAAATATGTTGTTCAATTATACAATAATACATGTTGTTCTGTGTCTTCATGATCAATGTGTGATAAGTAAATTAATGTCTCCCTCATTATCTACATATATAGATTCCAACAAAGAATGAAATCAGTATAAAGCTAACACAAGAATAGTTAATACAACTGACACAAACTAGCTCCTTCATCTTAGCATGAAGGTCTTAATTGGAATAGAATAGATATGCTTTTATAGTATTTTTATGGGAGTTGTCTTTAAACTCCTCACGGTTGTACTTAACAGTCACATTGACCTATTTGCAACCATATGTTGGAAACTAATGTATCTCATCTCATCTTATCTTATGGTCTATATTGTATTTAGTGAATGCAAATGTGATCAACATATGTGTTATGCAAATCATTTTATTTCTGTGCGGGTCATGAAAAAAGAGTTAAGCCATGTATTAGTCATTACAAAGACATAATTAGGAAGTTATTGTTAGCTGGGTACATGGACCTCATGATTTATGGCACTATTTCCCTGTTTGGAATTTGACAATAAAATGATCCCAATGTGCTTGACAACATTGCCAAGCAAAAAGAGTAGGAAAACAGATGAATATGTGTTTTTATAAATGTATACCCTTTAACCTAGGAAAGTGAATCAAATAGAAATGCAATATACTTGGTTACTTCAAAATATTCAGAACACGGAAATCATTCATCTATGTGGGGACGGTTTATAAATTAGAAGGTATCCACACCTTGTATATTGTACAAGGACATCATTATCTTTCATAGTCTCTGTAACAATATTTCCATTCTTGTCTTCTATAATTAGAAGCTCTTCTGTCTTATCCATACGAAAAATCATCAGCATCTTGAGTTTTGACATTGGTCCAGCATATAACTTCCTATTTTGCGTAAGTCGAGAATCTAGCCCATCAACCATTCCTGAAAGTAATGGAACCTGCATGGGCAAGAAATTGATAAGCCACTTTAGTATTTTTGAAATATCACAACAAATAAAATAATCAAACTTCTATCAATGTTTTCATACAATTTAAGATCATGTAATCAGATAACCATTATTGAAGTACTTAACCATTAGAAACTAGAAACTATCAATATTCAATACAAGTCAATATTTAGAACCAAGGACCCCAATCTAATCCAAATAAATTATAAATCCATGTCAACTATAATGAAAATACAAAATAAGTCCTTTAGCTAAGGACAAGCTAAGGGAGTCCATCCCAAGCATTTGCTATGAGTGGGACAAACAAGAACCATATATTAGTGAATGGAAACCTATATTATGATGTATATGTTAAGAAATAAAAATGATTATTAAGATTTCAATGAGATAAATAGTTCTATGGATGCTTGAAAACATAGAACAAAGAAAATTGGCATTACTACTAAAAAGAACCATACAAACTTTAATGTTCTTGACAAATCAGAATTTTATTGAGATAAAGAAGAATAGAGGACATGGATTAAAACATGATAATGAAAAGTAGCAAATATGCTTTACCTAGAGGCCCATAACATTGGCAGCTACAGCAAGAATGGTGTGCTTCAAAAAGTTCTGAAACCAAGGCATTCCAATCATCCAGGCAAACCGGTAACAAAACCACAATAATTAGAAGAAACCCATATTTGTTACCATGTAGTATTGAAGAAGAAAACACTAATTCACATCAAAAACCTACCTTGAAAACTTCTGTATCATCAACATAAGAAACATTGATTCAGTATTGAATACCCATAAGTAGTGCTGCAAGATTTTCAGGGGTAGTTTCAAGTATGCGAATGTTTGACTGGAGTGAAACAATCAAAGTTACAAATATTGTTGCAAGAAGCAATGGTACCATTAAAAATACTTTGAGTCATGATGTCGACTATTAGTTTCAATCTTTGAGACAACATTACAAAGAGTTCAAGTCAAACATTAATAATTAATATTGTGATTGAACTCATAACCATGCATCACAAAAATAAATGAAGATGTCCAAAGAAGTAAGATGATCCTTTACTGTAAAGTGATAAAAACCTTACCTTGTAAAATGAGGTGAAGAAGAGTGCCAAGTTTTGAACACATTCCTATAAAATAGGAAACAAGTAAATGCATTAATGCACTGTGTTCTTCTTAATAATAATTACAAAACAACCAACTATACTTTTGCAACACCCTCAATTAAAATCACAGAAGGCATTTTTTAAAGAGAGTAGTTATATGTTTTGCTATCAAACACAAATAAATTTATAATAAGGAGCAAATATTTATCAATGTCAAAAAAAATACTTGTTCTTCAGTTGAACCATTTACATAGGCCTCTGGGATATTTGTCCCTCGTGGAAGTATGGTCTAACCCCCATGCATCTTATAATCAACAAAACACTTAGGCAAATCAACAAAGTTATAATATTGTGAAAATAATAATATAATAACAATGACAAAGCTTTATAAAATAGGAAATCCATCCACAACGCATAGACCAGTGACCAAAAAAACTTATACCTACAACTGCACTGTGAAGAAAGTATAAAGCTTAACAAATTGTGCATCATAAAAATATCCAAAATTAAGCGTTGCAACCTGAGCCAAAAAACAACTAGTAGGTGATCAAAGAAGTATAATTGAAACAAATATGATTCAAGTAAACATGAAACAAATATGTATTAATTACCCTCACTTCTAGTCTCGTTATTGCCCACTTTATGTATGCATTTGATAGGGACTTTTTGACAAACACTTTGAGTGTGACTGCTGTAACTGCCTGTAAAATTTTATAATACTATTGTACCATTTTTATTGGTTTATTGTGTCGTTTTAGCAAGCAAGAATGTATGGAATTTTATGTGGTACAAATAGGTAATTAACAGCAATAACAACATCCAATAGCCAATCTTAATAACACTTCATATCTGCAATTTATTTGAAATAACAAGTCATATGCCTGGAAAATGATGGACTTTTAGCAAATACACTTGAAGACTAAAACATTCACCATTGATCAATCAACACAATAGGAACAATATTTTTTACCCTCGGGAAATTTATTAAAGGAATAAAAACCCAGCAAGAATAATCTACCTTAAATATGAGATGACTGAGTTTTACATGAGAAACATTAGAGCAGACTTTACGGTGAAGTACCTAGGGCTTGTTACATGCCAAGAGATAAAAAATGACCTCACTGAAATATGAATAAATCCCACTGAAGACTATTGTAGGTAGAGACGACCTGGATGAAATCCCTAAGATGATGTCAGCCCTCAACCCTTAATAAAATAATGGCAGCCTTGATCCTAAATAAAATTGGTGATGTCAACCTTCAAACAATCAGTGGCAACCCTCTAGGGCCTAATTATTGTTATGGCAGCTGTGCTAAGGATTCAAAAACTACATGGTATCCCTACTAGGGCATGATCAAACCCTCATATGACTGGAACAGGCCTCACTAGGATAGGAATAGATATCAACAACCCTACTAGGGAAAAACCAGACCCTTGGATGGCTAGAACAAGTTTTGGAAGGCTAGGAACATATATCAGCAGCCCTACTAGGCGAAAATAAGAACCTCAACTGAGTGAGAGGTTCACACAGGGATGCAACTGAGAAAGATAAACCAAAACAGTGGTTCGACTAAGAGATAAGGACTTCAACAATGTTGCAGTTGTGTTCCAATGTTTGAATAAGACCTATGTCAGTCCTTGCATTGTTCTTTGGCTTCAACAGTTGATCAACACTTAATGATAGATATGAGATGGAAGATAACCAACAGATTGAATACCCCAAACAAATTTTGGATATCAAAGATTAAACCTAGTATCAAAATATTAAACAAAATATTGATCTATTTCACATGAAAGGTACATTTGTAATTGTTTTACCTAGTATCAAAAGATTAAACCAAATGCTATGGGAATTAAAAAACTCAACACCCTTGATGAATTTTATGAGCGATTCAAGGAAATATTCATGAATATTTGGTAAATATTATTTGAATAGGTATTCCTTACGAAGTTGTTGAAATTTTTTGAATAGCCTCATGATGACATTTCATTGTTATAGAGGATAAAGCTATTGGATTTTTGAAAACGGGAGTGTACATAGCCAAGGAGAGGCTCTGAGTGTTAGGCTGAAGGATTCTTAATTTGCTTCTAGCGGTTTTATTTATTTTTACTGGTGTTGCATTTGAATGGTAGATGGAAATCAAAAAATATGTTTATAATACAAATGGTGATAACTTACGAAGGTATATGTTTCCCTACCAGAAATCAACTCTACCTTCGTGCAAAACTTCCTTGTTGTGTACCAATTTGGATGGATAATAGATAAATTATGTTGCAGGTGTTGCATGTTGAAATGAATTGATATAATGGAAAGTGACGCAATTAAGCAAAGGGACTAATATCTCAAAGAAAAGGAAGATATTTCTCAGAAGTTTCTAAAGATCATGAATTCCTTGAGAGAATAATGAAGATGCTTAATGATCAAATATTCATAACTCACAGAATTCACAAACAACATAATCTATTTCAGATGACCACAAATCATCTTGCGAAGAGAAAAAGGAGTTTTTAAATAATATCCATGAATATCTAGAAATGGATGGGCATCTGCAGGCCTCCTTAGCTAGGGCAAGGGCTATGTCGGAGCTTGCTGAGTCAGCAGAGGCAATGTTTCAGGATTACGAGCGAAATAACAGGAGGGAAAAAAAGAGTTAGAGAATAGTGTTATAAGTTTAACATAAGATAATAGGGACATTATTAAATTTCTTAGGAGTTCTTTAGAAGAGAAGGAGGTAGCTGAGAAGGCCATCTCTAAATCAAAAGGAGGCAGTGACCAGAGGAAAGCTGCAATTTTCGAGATAGCGAAAAGAGGGTTGCAGAAAGTTGGATTTGGATTTAGGGTTGTGCCATTTTTCCAAGGGGATCTTGAAAGTGTGGATTTCAATGGAGGAGGGACAACAAAAAGTGGAGTAGGGGCACCAGAGAATGAAGGAGAAGAGGAGGTTTTCAGCCTGGCCTTTGCTATCGAAAATATAATAAAATCAACACGGCTTGAAATAAGAGAATTGCGACATTCCCTGGAAAAAGAAGCATAATACGAAACTGGTTTCTGCTTGAAAAAGAAGCACCTTCAAATTATTACCATTTATTGAACACATTTAAAAGCTTTTCATACATCAAAGATCAATTTCATAACATTGAAGGATTGATGAAAAACCCCGATACTATGAGTGAATTAGTGGGAAATGTAGGTACCTTTGCTTGATGAGAGATCAATTATTTGATTAAAAACTTCTCAGTACCTAAGGCCGCCAAAAATTGTTGGATTTGAAGCTGAGAGAAACTGTAGAGAGGATCCTTCCGATCTGTCAAGCCGCCCACGTAATGAAACTTTCTTGGTCAATTTTCACTCTGGGTTGCACAAAATATTTGCTCCTCCCCATCAACCATCATTTACCACCTATTGTTTTCTACCACCTAATAAAATGTATTGCATTATGGGCTTCCTATATCATAGAATTCACACCATTCTACAGTGCCTTGGCCTTCATTTAACCTCCACATGTGCATACATCCAGGTTTCTCTCCCTTATGTATTAACACCACTCACCCATGGCATCCACTTAAATAAATAGATGTTGGGTCATACCATACTTTTTTGCAATCCTTTGGTAGTGTAATTTATGTCCAACTTCTCTCTGCAGTAGTGAATGCTACCATGAAATAGATGGCATTCCATTCGATTACCCAGTAAATCTTTCCTTTCAAACATATACCTTTTCCATGAGGTTGAATGAAGCGAGGAACATTCATGGAAACCCTGGTCCAAACATTGGACTCCGAATCACAAATTTTCAGCACCATTGAATTCCCACTTCGTTGTCAAAACTCATCGGCATTATTTTTACCCAGCAGGATAGTGCAACGCCTCAAGGTAGAATCGAAGCTCATTACAATGAAATCCCATCCTAAGTCAACATGGGCAGGGCCAGGGAGTCATCTCCAGGTTCTGGTAGTAGGATTTCCTGTGGAAAGATATAACCTATCTCCCTGTATATGAGAGCATTAGATGCTCCATCATGCATCCATAAGGATTTGGTCATTGAGAAAATGGGATTTGTAAATGTTGAACCACTATCTCCCAATTCTATGACCCATATTTCTGGATCTCAGGAGCCATGACCAAGTTGAATAAAAAAATCCAGAGATGGCATTGACTGAAAAATATGGATAGATTCTTTACTAAGGCATCTCCCACAAATAGAGAATTCCATCTTTTGCAGACAATCCTCATTCTTGCAATATCCTGAACTGGAAGCTTAGCTAAAGTCAAACACACCAACCCATTGGCCAGGGATTCCCTACAATCTACTTCTATTTCCATCTCTGAATCGACATTTTGTGCTCTCAAATATTGCCTCCTCTGAACCATAGGAACTGGCTGGCTGTATTTCTTTATAAGAAGTGATAAATTTGACCATTTAAGATCCGTATTTGGCCACTCGTCTGTCTCTTATCTGTGTGTTTGTATTTGGCTATGGTCCGTCTTTTGTCTGTGTGTTTGTATTTGGCTATGGTCTGTCTCTTGTGTTGTATGTGTTAGAACAGGGATCAAATTTTGAACTGTAAGGTTCCATTTCACTTTGAAGGGTTGTGAGAAATTGAACCCTTCAATTTTGACATGTAAAAATAAATCATTTTTTTCATTTGAATTTATAAGTGTACAACAAAATTTTATTATTTATTAAAAACAATCTATAGAAAAAAAATGACAATAAGACAAAATCCCGAGTGATTCAACATTTACATGGAATTAGTGAGGTAAACCATGTACTCTCCAAGTCCCTAGAGCATATACTTTATTGACTTAAATAAGGGAGAATTCTGTCAGGCCGGTGAAATAATAGGTTGTTAGGTTGTTGATAAAATAAGGCATTGGAATTTGGAAGGACCTTTGAATGAAGGATTGCTTCAGCTTGATGGTGGCTCTATTGCTCAAGTGTGATTGGGCCTACCTAAAAGAAAAATCCCAGAATGTAATACCTAATTCTTTCATGGAGAAACTTTTTTATTAACCCTAAATTCAACATTTATTTTTAGAATTGAACCATGTCCTCCCGACATGTTCAAATCAAAGTGATCAAACAAAGGCCCCAATTTTAGGTGGATTATGGATAGTCCCTCCAATGTATATTGAGTTTATACCCCAATTTGAAGTGATCAAACAAAATCCCCAATTTTAGGTAGATATGGATAGTCCCTCCAATCTATATAGATTTTATCAGCCCTATCGATAAGGTTAAGTATTTATTAGTCCACTATAAGGAAGAACTTTAAATTGTCCAACAAATATCACTAAAAGTTGGGTGTCTAGTTTCTACCAAAGTCAACAAGGAAGATGAATCATAAACACACATTTGGGAGGTTTGCGACAATGAGGATGTTGAAATAATGTTCTTTGCTAGATCATTGCACTCCCAATCCCTCATTCATGAACGTACGTTGAGGGATTCCCTTGTTTAGATATATTGGTAGACAATTTGTACTTCTTGTTTCCATTATTAGAAGGCTCACAGGAAAATGAAGGGGTCAGAGTCTACAACATTTATAGTGTCAGTTGTTAAATATTTTATCCTTTCAACTATTGGATTTCATTAAGGAAATTGGAACAATTCAAACACTTATATTCAAAAATTGTTCTTTCTTTCAACCTAATGTTTACAATTCATGACAGATAAATAACATTGACAAATTTGGAACTCAAATACAAGGCTCTTTCTTCTTTCTCCTCCGCCCAAACAAAGTTGTGGTCCTAGAATATGAAAAGTTTACATTATTTTGGTTCTTATTTCATTTAAATATTGGGTTTTTTAAGGTTACATCTATTGAGTATTCGAGACATAGTCTGGAGAAAAAACAATCGCACAATACATTAAAAATTTCAAACAACATTTTGGATGGAGAAATTTTAAACCCTTATATTTATTGAACTAGAAGGAACTCCAACAAGAAACACATTTAACTTTTATCCACATATAAAATGTTACACAAGTGTAAAATGCTATACATACCTGTAAATTCATGACAACCAAGTCGACAGCTTAGCTCTGCATAATCTTCTGGAGGAAATAGAAATTTGGGAGACACTGAAGCATAGAATTGGAGAGTTGAGAGTCCGATTTCTGACCTCTGAATATCCTATAGTCGTAAACCAAAAATAATTTTTGTTTCACAGACTTCACCAATTTCTTTAAGTTTGGGGAAGTTCAATCCATCCTACCCAACATTCTACCTTTGCTTCTCTTGCTCCTATCTGTGAAAAAGGTGGAAACTTCGAGTTTCCCACCGCAAAAGACAATGAGGAATTAGAGTGTTCAATGGTTTCCTTCTACAAAAATATGATTGGAAGCAATGCCATATCAATTCCACAATATCCTGACACTCTTGAGTTGGTTTACCTTGCCTAAGGTAGGAGAATGCATGTTTGTGTATTTCACATGATTACAAAAAAAATCATTTTATAATTGATTCTACATAACATAGATATATCTGTGCAGGTGACAGAAATATGGCTATTGTTTTCCCAATGTTTCTAGAGAATTTCAGAGGTCATTCTTTGTTATGGGGGCACTCAGGGAATAGATCAGACATCCCATGGGAGGAAGAAGAAGAAGAAGAGGAGGACTCAATTCAAAAGGAGAGGTGAGTGAGGAGGGGAGACATAATAACAATATTTGCAGGAGAAATCCACTAGTGGTATAATGATGGGAATGAGCCTCTCTAAATCGTAGCCATTGTAGACATATGAAACCATCATAAACAACTTAGGCGCAATATTTACCATGTAAGCATCCCAACAAATCAAGTAATGATATTACTCAGTTAGGTATATGACAAATTATTTCATTTCTTTCAGAGATGACTATATGCATATTGTACACTCATTCTCTCTGGTTGGCCCTCCATTCCAGTTTCCTTTGTCTCTACTGCCTAAGCCCCTTCCTCCGATGAGATAGGTAGAATAAGCGGCGTAGGTGGGCCATGGGAGAGTAGGAGTTTTGATACAAATGATTCTGACCCTAGTAAATGAATGGAAATCAGAATAAATCCTAGAATCCTGGACTAACTAGTATAGGATATGATTTATGAGCACAAACAAAGGGTGACGTGCTGCTAGCCTGCTACCAAAGATCCTTCATCCCAGTTTTGTGTTGGTCATAATAGAAATGTCTAGCACTCGGTGAAACCTTGGTCTAGAAACTTACATACCCATTGGAGTAGGTTAGGTTCAAATCTAGAAAATATTGCTCAATGCATTGTAAATTGAAACTTGTAAGTTTTAACCCAAAAAGAAACACCATTAGTTTTTCCTTATAGAGCCTTCACAGTGGAGATTTATCAATTCAATTCACCATCCATAGATATGACTCATATGAGTATTTAATTTCACATCATATACTCAAATAATCAAGTGACTTATAAGTTGTGAGATCACCTGGCTCGGTGAACAAGAAGATGATAGATAGAAAATCGACTTGGCAGGTGGCATCATCTCATACTAAGATTTAATGAAGTTGGTGAGTCATTAATGCATGATAATGCCATTAAATGCTTTGAAAGTGAACATCGAATAGTGAGTCACAATCCTGAATCGCTGACTTGAACTTGGCCCTAGGAAGCCTAGTGGCCCACCGTGGTCCATGCCGATTGGGACTGAGATCCTCATCCATGATCTGACTACTCAAGGGCACTTGGGAATACTCTGAGTCTCGAATCTTCCATAGTCCACTGAATCCCTGGATAGGAAAATTTTGTAGTTGCCCTTCTGTTGCAAATTTACTGAGGCTTACTCAATTTCATTATTGAAGTGCCGGAAATGAAACTAAATTTTTTTTGCATGGTAAAATTCCTTGTGTCCTTCTATGACGTTTAAAATGGCCTTTGAAGGGCTTTGAAGGCTTCAAATTGATACTTCTAATTGATAAGGCTAGTACATAGTTTGAGGTTGGATGGGGATAGGGCATGGGAAATGGTTAAGGTTAAGAGATAGTTATAAAATGGAAGATAGGTTATATTTTTTTTTTTGTATTTTTTTAGTTATTTATGCTTCATTACATGTTATCTTCACATTCTTCCTATTATTCCTGTATCGCTAGAGTTATCCAATCACAACCTAACTACCACTTATTTTTTATATTTTCTTTTATAATTGTTTATTTCGAATTTTGAACCACTGGAATATAATCAATCTCGACAGTACACTTGTCTCATCCTCATCGGTAGATGAAAAATCCTAGGCCTTAGTCCACCCCAACTCTCAAATAAAAATGTTTTATATTTTTTTTTTAATAATTATTATTAGGATTAATATAAAATTTAATTAATTTGTGTTTTATATAAATATAATAATTTGTGTTTTAAATCAATTTAAACTTTGTTTTATTATTATATAATATTTTTTTTAATGGTATTTTTCTTATAGTAGTATATATAATAAACTTGGATCGAGGTCGTTGGCCGAGAAGAGTTGTCCACATCGTGAATCAGGTAGGTGGGGACGTTAGATGCAAAATTTACCTTGGCTGTGATGCATAAATGAGGTTTAACTTGATAGTGATAAGGAGGGGTCATCACTGCATGACACATATCATATTTTGCGAGGTCACACCCTTAAGAGGTCGAGGAATCAAAATATTTACCTAAAACTCTGAGATGGGATCGGGCCTATACTTTTACTGCATATGGATATGAGACTACTTCTGGGTCAACACCCTAGTTTAATTATAATTGAGTCTTTGATTGGTTAAAATATTGTTCTTGGTGCTTCCACTGGTTCAATTATATATTGGATGAATTATTACGACGTTTAAAGAAATTGAGCCTGGTGAAGCTACATTGATTGATGGAGCTAATTCGTGTTGAAATATTGTAACTTCGAAGAATATTCTATATGTATCTTTTGTGGTCCCCGATGGTCCTATAGGGAGAACCAATTTTATTATCTTGTACCCCGATGATTCTAATCAGAAGAACTAATAAGAGTCATGAGGTAGTCCCCTCTAACTGTAAAGGTGGGTCATTAGCACCCCAGTGTGGTTACTTGAGCCTACATGTGTAACTCGAGCCTACATGATTTAACTCAAGCCTAGATATCAAATTCATTAATTCAAGTGAATGGATGAATATAAATATAGGTGTGGTGCTCCTCATTTGAGACACACACACACTCTCACTTGTGTAGCGCATTACTGGAGAGAGAGAAGTACCTGGAGAAGGAGGAGGATCAGGATTTGATCTCCTTGCTGGTTTTATCTTTTGTCTTTTATATTTTTGGGGCATCTATATTGAGGAAGATTTTGCTGGGTTTTTCCCTTTAGGGTTTTCCCAAGATAAATATGTGTTGTTCTTGTGATACTATTTCTTTTAGTGATCCTGCTTATATGCTTTTGTTATGAAAATGAAATGAAATACTGATGTCTTAGCTAAGCATATGAAAAGTTAACATGGAATCAGAGCCACCCTAAATAGGACATATTTCACAAGCTAAAGAATCTAGGGCTTCTTAATTTTTGGTTCTCTCTCCACAATCGATCAGCAAAATAAGGCCAGGATGACTCTCCATTGAAGGGCGCATCTTTTTGTCAAAGCGGAATTCGATTTCAAGCATTTTCAGTTTTCGATGCGGGAAATTAGGGCTTCTTGCAGAAGAATAATTTTTGATTGAGCCTGGAATAATATTTCTATCCTTATCAAAATCGAATTTTAGAGACCTATATCAAGATTTTTGGTTGGGTAAAACTTCGGGAAAGTCAAACGCTAGTTTGACCCCGAGCTAGAAAAACCCTAAATACTAAAACTGCTAAGTTTAGGTACATTCGATATATCCAGAGATTGGAGAAGGTTCAAGAGATGAAAATTACAAAGGGAGAAGAAACAATCCTGATGTAAACTGTGTCCAAAATTCAGCCTCAGATTCGCTATATTATGGGAGATATGATCCCTCCAATTTAGGGTTCCAGCCTCTTCCACAATTCATCCCTAAGAAGGACACCTGGGTAAAATTGCTATAGCTTGGGATAAAAAGGTAAAAATGGAATTCCTGAAAATGTTCCAAAAATATCACGGACTTTAATTTATGTGGTCCAAATTTCATAACCCGAAGATGAAACAGGGACATGTGGCAGGCCATACAACTTCGATGTTCTGAACAGTCATGTAACAGGTCACCTTGGGAAAAGGATCATAAATCCCAATTGGTGAAACAAATTCTGATGAAACCTATGGTGTTGGATCAGGGACATTCTAGGTTACCTTAGTGAGAAATTTTAGACATATAGGAGCCCTAATTTCAGAAACAGCAACAGGCATTTCTGTAGAAGAAATTGGAAAACTAGGGCTTCCTGTTCTGAGAGCTTCCCTCCACTGTTTTCAAAAAAGGAGTACATTGGACAGCTCCATTTGAAGATATCTGTCCTTCTATCCAATCATATCTGAAAGATTCCAAGTTTTTAAAATTAGGCTTTCTCTGACAAACCCTAGATTAGCCAGCTTCGGAAGCAGGATGGACACCTCAAATCAGTAAGATCTAATCTTTTCCTATTTCCATTTAAGGTTCTCATTCCAAAGTGATCTATAACATTAGCTTGATGATAATCTTGGTGAAGTTGAAAACTTCCAAGCATGGAAGTATTTGATCTCTATGAAGAAAATTAATTGGACACCTACATGAGTAGAGAGGTTCCAGTTCCATATGGAGATGAGGCTCAAAGCCTTACACAAGAAGAACTTGATCAAGGCCAAGAAGATCATTGTTGATTCAATCACAGATCAATTTGTACCACAAGTGTCTTCCTTAAAGACACCAAAGATGTTTTATTCCTTGATTAAGCTATTTGAATATAAGAACTTAAATCAGAAGATGGCTTTGAGAAAACAGTTGAAGAATGTGAATATCCAGAATGCAGAACAACTTGAAGCGGTAGAAGAAGAAGTGGAGAATGCAGAAGTGGTGATAGACACCTTGAATGGTCTCCAAAGATCATGGGATTCATTCATGCGAGGAATGTGTGCCAGAAGCAAGTGATTACTTTCAGCTAACTCTAAGAAGAAGAATATGGGAGCAATTGAAGATCAAGCTCTCTCCATTCAAAGAAGATCCCTCAAGCAATGAGGAATGTAAAGAACTCAATTCTTGAAGAACCTCTTATCCATCTTATCATTTGGATAAGAAATGATTATTTCATGAATGAAGAAGATGATGAAGTAGAAGGATCAAGAGGGATTCTACCCATGAAACGAATAAAAGATAAGTATTCAATTGTCATTGCATGATATTGTTTTGTTATGCATTTGATTATATTTAGTTGATGTGTTATGCATGATATATTTTTTGCATTAATGATTGTATACTACTAATATGGATGTCATGGTTAAGTAGCTCATGGTGCTATACAACTCTCCATTTCTACTTATCTAGAATGAAACCTCTTTCCTGACATATTGGATTAGTGCACAATCTCAATGTTGTCCTGGCAGAGATGGAAGGGATCTAGAAAAGTTTCCATGAGATATGGATGAATGTTGTATTGGCTAAATAGTTGCATGATGCATAAGAATTTGTCATTATGCATATGTTTTATGAAATAGTTCTAACGATGCAATTGGTGCATTTGAATTGTAGGAAAGGTCCTGCACAACCTCCTACAAGAAAAGAAGGATGAGACTTGTTCCGAAGAACAAGTGATGACAATTCAAAATTCACTCCAATAAACATGAATTTGAAGCTCCCAGGGTCAGAGACACCATGACAAAAGAGAGAGCTTCAGAAAGCGGTAGATCCACCCCGAAGGATGAAGACCACCATGGGTATGAGAGATAACTCATGATGAATAAAAGAATACTATGAAAGAATCTATGATTAAATAATAACAATTGATCATGGGGAATGATGTATACGATATGATTTCGAGACATAAATGGAAGTACTTAGTATCTATGAATCTACAAGAACAAGTATACAAAGCAAGGTTCATGATTTGCCTCTGAAAGAATAGACTATGACATAACATACTCTATTGACCAGACCTACTAGAAGTATATATCAAGCATAGAACCACTTGTACAGAATGAAGAAGGAAGATGATACTCCACTTCAGGGGCAGTGACTACAGAAGATATTTGAGTTTGACATGGTGCAACATGATGGATAGCTTCGCGATGGATCGAGACTTTACCAAGAGTAAAGTGGGTTCCAACCTTCAAGGTTGAATGAAGAATACTAGGATATGTTGATGACCTAACAAGACGAACTCATGGAAGATGTTATGATACTAGAATGATGTATGGGATATAGTTCCCAAACCAGAAGGAAAGAGTATAGTATCCTTCAAATGGATATTCAAAATAAATAATGCAGCTGACGGAAGTATCGAGAATTATAAAGAAATATTTGTGGCTAGAGGATTCTCTCAAAAGGAGGGAATTGATTATGAAGAGAAATTTTCCCCAGTAGCACAGTATAATTCGATTAGAGCTATCATGGAACTTGCATCCATGATGAAGTGGGACTTACACCAGATGGATGTGAAAACAACTTTTACAAAAGATGTGATCGAAGAAGAAGTATACATATAACAACCACAAGGATTTGAAGTTTAATATAGACATACTCATGTATGCAAGTTGAAGAAGGCCCTCTATGGCCTAAAACAAGCTCCTCGAGCTTGGTATGAAACGATAGACAGTTTCTTGTCAAGCATGGGTTTCACCAAGAGTAAAGATAATCCTAACCTTTATCTTAAGGTTGTAAAAGATGAGCCTGTCATCCTGTTTTTATATGTGGATGACTTATTCTTGATAAGGAATGAGAAACAGATTATAGAAAGCAAGAAGAAACTAGCAGAAGAATTTGAGATGAAATACCTTGGGTTAATGCATTATTTCCTAGGTCTGGAAGTGTGGAAAAGTTCAGAAGGAATCTTTCTCGACCAAGGAAAATATGGGGTAGAGATATTGAAGAGATTCAATATGTTGGAATGCAAAGTCATGGCCACACCCATGGACTCCAACCTAAAGCTGTTAGTTGATGACTCATCAGAGTTAGTGGATATGACTCATTACAGATAGATCATTGGGTCATTGATGTACTTAACAAATACCAGACCAGACATTTGTTTTGCTGTGAACACCTTAAGTCAATATCTTGTTCAACCAATATGGGTTCACCTAGTAACTGCAAAACATGTGATGAGATATCTGAAAGGGACTATAGACTTTGGTTTATATTATGATGGTAGCCATGAGTATAGATTGTATGGCTACACATATGTATATTGGGATGGAAGTATCTCAAACAGGAAAAGCACATCAGGTAGATGCTTTTGTTTTGGGTCTGCTATGAGTTCATGGTTTAGCAGGAAACAATCCAGTGTTTCTCATAGCATGGATGAAGCAGAATAGATAGCATATTTCTCTACTAAGTTGTGAAACCATATGGCTTCAAAAGCTGATATCAGGTCTCTTTGAACTGAAGATGGATACTACATTGATTCTATGTGATAACGAGAGTTGTGATAACAGAGAACCCTGTGTTCCGTCGTAACACATAGAAATCTAATATTTCTACATTCAAGATAAATATGTAGATGATGATGTTTCAGTATTTACATACTATAGATACAGATGATGGTGATTCAGTATTTCTATACTGAATATATAGAGGATGATGATTTTAGTATTCCGATACTGAAGATATAGATGATGTTTCGGTATTTACATACTGTAGATGCAGATGATGGTGACCTGATGATGGTTTCAGTACTCACATACTGGAGATACAGATGGTGATATTTCAGTATTCACATACTGAAAATGTAGATGAATATTGTTTAGATGATGATGCGCTGAGAAAGCCTTTGTCTTGGATAAAGTTCGAACACTTTCGAGACAAGCTTGGTGTGGTTCAAAAAGACCTTCCCCGAAAGGGGGAGTAGTGATGTTGCAGTGGGATTGTATCATCCCTGGGCACTTTCCCTAAAGTGATCTAGAGACCTCGGTCTTTGAGAATGAAGAGGGATTGTATCATCCTGGGATATATGTCCAAAAGTGACCCGGAGACCTTGGTATTTGAGAATGAAGAGGTATTATATCATCCCGGGACATATGTCAAGAAGTGATACGGTGACTTCAGTCATCGAGAATGTGGTAGGATTGTATCATCCTTGAAATTCGGTTCAAAATGGATCCGATGTAACTTCGGTCATCGAGAATGTGGTAGGATTGTATCATCCTTGGAATTCAGTTCAGAATAGATCCGGTGAACTTCGGTCATCGAGAAGGTGGCAGGATTGTATCATCCTTGGACTTCGGTTCAGAATGGATCCAGTGTAACTTCAGTCATCGAGAATGTGGTAGGATTGTATCATCCTTGGACTTTAGTTCAGAACAGATCCGGTGAACTTTGGTCATCAAGAAGGTGGCAGGATTGTATCATCCTTGGACTTCGGTTCATAATGGATTCGATGAACTTCGGTCATCAAGAAGGTGGTAAGATTGTATCATCCTTGAACTTCGGTTCAGAACAGATACGGTGACTTCGGTACTGGAGAACGTGTGTTGATCCCATAATTCCTAGAGGAAGGATTGTCTGAGTTCCACATCTGTGTTGATCCCGTAATTCTGAAAGGAAGGATCGTTAGTAACTTCGTAAAGACCTAAATCCCATAATTCCTAAAGGAAGGATCATTGAATTGATCCTATAATTCCAATAGGAAGGATTGTCTGAGTTCCACAGATGTGTTGATCCTGTAATTCCAATAGGAAGGATTTTCTAAGTTCCACAAATGTGTTGATCCCATAATTCTGAAAGGAAGGATCGTTAGTAACTCCCTAAAGACCTAAATCCTGGAATTTCAAAAGGAAGGATCATTAGTAACTCCGTAAATACCTAAATCCTATAATTCCAAAAGGAAGGATCGTTGGTAGCTCCGTAAAGAATTGATCCCATAATTCCAACAGGAAGGATTGTCTGAGTTCCATAGATGTGTTGATCCCGTAATTCCAATAGGAAGGATTGTCTGAGTTCCACAAATGTGTTGATCCCGTAATTCCAATAGGAAGGATTGTCTGAGTTCCACAAATGTGTTGATCCCGTAATTCCGAAAGGAAGGATTGTTAGTAACTCCGTAAAGATCTAAATCCCGTAATTTTGAAAGGAAGCATCGTCAGTAGCTCCATAAAGACTTGATCCCGTAATTTCAAAAGGAAGGATCGTCTGAGCTCCACAGATGTGTTGATCCCGTAATTCTGAAAGGAAGGATCATTAGTAACTCCGTGCAGACCTAAATCCCATAATTCCGAAAGGAAGGATCATGTTGATGATGATGCTGTTTATGTTTTGATGATGTTGATGTCTTGATGATGATGATGTTGATGCTTTGAC
Organism: Pseudotsuga menziesii; assembly: GCA_001517045.1. Classification (NCBI taxonomy): domain Eukaryota; kingdom Viridiplantae; phylum Streptophyta; class Pinopsida; order Pinales; family Pinaceae; genus Pseudotsuga; species Pseudotsuga menziesii. The sequence continues at coordinate 274,043 of LPNX010956090.1, read as the reverse complement.
AATGTTGATGTTTTGATAATAATGATGTTTTGATGATGATGATGTTTTTGATCAAAATATCAGAGTATGATGATGATGTTGTTGCTGATCGAAAGGCCAAAGTGCTGAAGATGATGTTGTTGATCAAAAGGTAAAAATGCTGAAGATGATAGTGCTGAAGATGATGTTACTGATAGAAAGGTCAAAGTGCTGAAGATGATGTTACTGATCGAAAGGTCAAAGTGCTGAAGATGATGTTGATGATCGAAAGGTCAAAGTGTTGAAGATGATGTTGCTAATCGAAAGGTCAAAGTGTTGAAGATGATGTTGCTGATCAAAAGGTCAAAGTGCTGAAGATGATGTTGCTGATAGAAAGGTCGAAGTGCTGAAGATGATGTTGCTGATCGAAAGGTCAAAGTGCTGAAGATGTTGTTGATCGAAGCAGTCAAAGTATTAATGATGATGAAGACTGAATATTGAAGATGAATATTACACAATGTTGAAAAGCTTCCAATGATTTATAGATTTGTTACCTTGATGATGTTGATGATGTCCTCTATCTCTCTCCTACTATTGTTGTTGTTCATGTTGTTGTAGAATACCCTTCTCGTTAAGGGGGAGTGTTGAAATATTGTAACTTCGAAGAATATTCTATATGTATCTTTTGTGGTCCCCGATGGTCCTATCAGGAGAACCACTTGTATTATCTTGTACCCCGATGCTTCTAATCGGAAAAACTAATAAGAGTCATGAGGTAGTCCCCTCTAATTGTAAAGGTGGGTCATTAGCACCCCAGTGTGGTTACTTGAGCCTACATGTGTAACTCGAGCCTACATGATTTAAATCGAGCCTACATGTCAAATGCGTTAATTCAAGTGAATGGATGAATATAAATAGAGGTTTGGTGCTCCTCATTTGAGACACACACACACTCTCATTTGTGTAGCGCATTAGTGGAGAGAGAGAAGTAGCTGGAGAAGGAGGAGGATCAGGCTTTGATCTCCTTGCTGGTTTTATCTTTTGTATTTTATCTTTTTGGGGCATCTATATTGAGGAAGACTACAGTGCATGATCAATTGTTTTCGATAAGGCATGAGGCAGAGAGAACGACATCATAACTCCAAAAACTAAAGGCAAAAAACAGGTCATGATAGAAGAAAAGGTGAAGTCATTTGATGACATGTAACAACTAGAGAGAGAAGTTGCACTGGCATGCGAACAAATAATAGAGATCACTCTAAAGATGTTTGATGAGGAAAAAGTGTTGTGATTGGGGCATATCATAGCGGATCTAAGGAAGGAAAATGAGGAGCTGTAGGTTAGAATGGTACCAAGAACACTGTCGAAGAAACTAGCAGAGCGATGAAGTGCAATAGAAGACACAACAACAAAGATAGAAGATCTTGAGATAGTTTTCCGCTAAATTGCAAGGGAAACGACACAATATTAGGTGAGCATGGTCCAGAATGATCAACTACAATAATTGGGTACACAGCTTAGCGAGGTGGAAGAGTATCTAACAACACTGAGGGGATCACTCAAGATGATGCCCCCAATTATATAGGTGACCAAGGAAGCTGAGCTAAAAGAACTGCAACAACATACCAACAAGGAATTGGAATGCTTCCAGCAAAGGACTACACAGTTGGATGAATTCAAAGATACCGTAGAGCAACTAGCACTCAAAGATATGGAGGGACTTTCAAACACCAAGGAAGTGAAAACTAAAGTTAGTGAAAGTGTATGACGAGAAACCAACAATTTAGGGAGTGGAGCAGTGTGCAACACTTAGTGCCAAGGTTAAGGAATTTGTTAAACAAATCCGCACGGAGCATGATAGTTTCAAGGCCAATTTGAACACACCATATGCGTCCAAATGAGGTGGGTTGAGGGAGAGCCACAAGTTTTTGTTGGGGGCCTTCTAGCAAGGGTTTCGAATGTGCGAAATACATGCATAAATAAAGGAAAAGTAAATAGTGACACCAACAAGTGAAGGAAAAGTCAACTGCGGTGAAAGAATATATTGACAAGTTGGTCATTTTGGTCGAGTTAGTTAGGAAGTAAATTATGTGGACCATTTTTTAATATCTTAGCAAGCCTATAAATATAATTATAATTCTAAAGAGAATCATCACTTAGGAAGATATGCTTGGTAGATTATTCTATCGGTTCTATTGTAAGTGAATTGATTTATTGATGAATGTATTTATGGTCTGAGGCTAATCGAACAAGGATTTTCTTTTGTGATGTGCTTTTGGGAACAATATGAAGATGATGTTGATGATGCAATTTTGTTTTGCACCTTTGTTTTTATGAATCTGGTGGAATGTATGAGAATGGCATCTATGAGTTTACATGTTTGAATCCAAATGATGCGAAGCCTTGTGGGGTTTATTAGGTTAATGGATGTTGATTTCTTTTTTGAGTTGATATGCACTATGATGTTGTAATGTCTATGTCGATCTAAGTATGAGTAAGAATGATTGCAAATGATGATAATAACTAGGTTTGATTAATTTTAAGTAGATTTGATGAACAATATGCTTAAACCTTGGATCTATGAGTAACATTGTGATAGAGTAAGAGATGGTGCAAAATTATTCTTCCCTGTATGGAAATGTGTCTCCTAGAGCCCTCCCTTAGAATTCTCAAGTGAGACTACATATGCTTCCTAGGTGATGTTGTCTAGGGAAAAACCTATCTAAGTCGATGTTTAGGGATTTTGCGGTGATATGTGTCGACAGTTCTGCAAAATGAACCGCTTTTGACAAGGTGTGTGTCAAAAGAGGGATCTCTCAACTCATCCTAGAAGGGTGCATCTTTCTGTAAAAACAGAACTGAATTCCAAGAATTTTTAGTTTTTGACCAGACACTGCTACCGGGAAGAACTAGGGCTTTAGTTTTCCTGAAAATCCATCATCAATCTCTGAAAAAACAAGATACAATCTAACTATCCCTAGGAATGAAAATATTTTCGATCACTTAGCCCTACCAGTGATCTCTACTGGAAAATTAGCGTTTCTTCATCAAACGCTAGGTCATCCTGAATAAGGTTATCCAAAAGATGTATTTATCAACTAAGTATTATTTCCTCTAATTCCATTGAATTTCTCATTCTATTAAAATATGACAAAGAGTACCAAGATAGATGAGAAGCTTGAGGGTGTTGAAAAATTCATAGCATGGAACTATAAGATCACACTCATCCTAGAAGAAAATGATCTAGAAGGGTTAATAAAGGAGGAAGTTGCAGAACTAGAATAATTTGAAGATAAGGCCAAATACAAGAAGGATATGATCAAGGATAAGAGGATCATAGCTGACTCCATCAAAGATAACTTGATTCCTCAAGTATCCTCAAGGACGACACGAAAAACAATGTTTTATGCTCTATCCAACTTATTTGGAGGAAGAAATATCAATATAAAGAGGACCTTGGGGAATCAACTCAAAAGTGTAAAGACTCAAAAGTCATGAACCATGCAATCATATTTCACAAGGTAGCTCAAATCAAGGAGCAGTTGGAATCACCTTTGTGATATGGTTGAATACAGAAAAATTGTAGTGACCACCTTGAATGGTCTTCCAAGAGATTGGGAATCCTTTATTCGAGGAATCTATTCAAGAAGAATACTGACTAAGTTCCTACAATTATGGGAATAATGCGTTCAAGTAGAGTAAATAATAGCATCTAGAGAAGAGAATCTAACTGAAAAGGAGGATCAAGCTTTTGTAGTCTGTACAAAAGGAAAGAACAAGAGAAAGAGTTATTACCATACTCCTAGAAAATCTCAAGGGTTTAAGAAGTCCAAGAAAAATTATCAAATTATGAATGCTTCACTTGTCATAAGATGGGACACATTACTGTAAATTGTCCCATGCAAGCAGAACAATTCAAGAAGAAAAACAAAACATTCTAGGCCCATGTTCTTGAAGACAATGATTAAGAAGACGAGGAAAGAGATAAGGAAAATGAAGATTCCTGTGAAGAATATGTCTTGATCTCTGCACTCACAGGTTCAGTATCACCAAGAAATGACACCTGGTTATTAGATAGTGATGCCTCCAAGCACAAGACAAGTTACAAGGACTCATTCTCATGTATTGTGTAAAAGGAGTCCTGACACAAAGTAATACTTCAAGATGATTACCAATATTCCATCAAAGGAATGGGAGAAGCCTCCTATAAGTTTGACTCTCGAAATTCCATGAAGATGAAGGATGTCCTGCATGTCCAAGGATTATAGAAGAAACTTCTACCTATCTCACCCTTATATAACAGATTGTTTAGATTTTCTTTTATAGATCAAGAAGTCCTCATGTGGACAAAAGGAAAAACTATAGATGATGCAGTAGTGATTGGAGTTGAAGAAGGAGGACTCTATATATTGAAGGGACATGCAGATTCAACATTAATGACTAGTACCATAAGCCCATGTGAGCTATGATACATGAGGCTTTCTCATATACATTACAAATCATTTCCAATTGTGAGAAAGGTTATGACATTTTTACCAGAGATTCAGATAGAACATGAAGGAGTGTGCAAAGGATGTGCATGAGGAAATAATACTAAGAACCCCTATCCAAATAGTCATAACAAAACAAAGGGATCTTGGATATTATTCATTCATATATATGCGAGACAATGTAAAATAATTCATTAAGCGGCTATGTTTACTATGCTTCCTTTATTTATGACTAATCCTGGAAAACTTATATATATTTATTGAATAAGGATGAAGTGTTTGAAAGGTTCAAAGAGTTTAAGGCTCTTGTAGAAAACCTCTCTGAAAAGAGGATCAAGATCTAAGATCAGATAATGGAGGAGAATAAACATCAAGTGAATTCAATGAGTACTACAAAGAAGCGAGGATTAAGAGGAAGATTGACATTACCTATAATCCACAAGAAAATGGTGTGGAAGAAAGAAAGAATAGATCTATAATGGAAGTTGTGAAAGCTATGATCCATGCTCAAGATCCACCTATGTACTTATGGGTAGAAGCATCTATGCCAACAATATATGTACAGAATATAATCTCCCACAGTGCCCTTGGAAACAAGACTCCAGAAGATATGTTTATCAGAGAAAATCCTAAATTCAAGCACCTAAATATATGTGGTTGTTTATTATACATACACATTCCCAAGGAAAAAAGATCAAAGTTAGATCCTTCAGGAAAGAAGGGATTGTCTGTAGGATATAGTGAGCAATCAAAATCTTATCGAATCGATATCCTAGGATGTCATCAAATTGAACTAAGAAGAGATGTCACATTTGATGAAGATACAACTTTCATAAAATCAAATAAAGAAAAGGAAGATGAAGAGGATCATGAAACTCTCATATCTACAAAAGGTCCTAAACCAGTTAGGAATGAAGAAGAAAAAAAATGCCTTAAGATCATGACATAATAGAACCTAAAAAAAATGAATATTTTCCCAGTGAAATGTTAAGAACCTGTGTCAACCCTCCTCTTTATTTTGTTAGTATATTTTATCGGACACATATGTTGTATTATCCCACATTTATGGGGGGTAATAGTTATTTATATTAGACTTATTATATAAGTATGTGTCGAGGCTAATGAAAGCATCAAAGAGTTATTTTGTATTAAGCTTGCTCAAAGGAGGTTGCCCCCTCAAAGTGGCACATGATCAATGAGATCTGTTTTGTGCTCAAATATTTCTATTATATCATGCATTTTGATTGCTCATTGCAGGAGGTATTAGTTCTTGCACATGATCTAGGAACTAAGATTCAATCTCATCAAAGAATTATTAACAATTACTCATGAATTGGAAATTTTCAGGAACCAAATAGGTTTCCTCTCTGTATATTATATAAACAATAAAGGATTACAATTCCCATGCATGAGCCATAGCTTAACTCAATGAATAATTCGAATAACAAAGGGACAATTCGAATTCCCATGCATGAGTCTAGCTTAACTGACTCTTTGCCATGCAATACCACTCAGTTAACCACTTGGCAAAAAACCTTAATTGACTCACCAATCCCTAACTGAAGTTGGAGTGCAATAAATGACTTAATCTCAACTGAAGGAGATCAAACACATGTCATAGCAACCAACCATCAAGTGCTAGTACTGCAAGACTCCAATAAACCTTGATGAGGTTAACTGAAGTTGAACTGACCATCAAAAGTTGGTGAAGGTGCCTAGTTCACTCCAGTTCATTAAATAATAATAAAATAATCAATAAATAATGATTAAATAATATATTTAATGCATGGAGGCGCCTTAGCTGACTGTAACTGATTGGTTGAACTGAAAGTAACCCCCAGTTAGCAATTAGGTGCATGAATGTCAACCAGATCACCCCTGGAGTGCTCCAGTTAGCCTCCTTGACTGTAGGAAAGGCTAAGTTAGCCTCCTTGACTGTAGGTAGGCATGGGAGTGACTAGGATGATGGTAATTAATGCTCCTTGATGTCAATTAAACTTAGGATAGTGGTTTAACTAGGCCAATTTGACTGAAGAGTGTGTATGATGGTAAATGTCTCCAACACCCCCCCTTAAACTATACTCAGGAAGAGTTAGAAAACATAAAAATGCTAGGGCCCTGGCAACAAAGGGCATAGGTCACCCTTTACAATAAAGCAACTGAAACAATGCTCAAAACAAACTAAGTGAGGAAAAGAGGGAAAACCTAGTGGGAGCAAAACCCCCCCTCAAGCTAAACACTGAAAGTAGTCTGGATCACCCTGATGAACTCACCCCCAATAGTGAACGGAGGTAAGTGAACTTCTTTTCTGAAAATCTCTTGGCGAAGATGTCTGCAATCTGCTCATCAGTCGGGCAATATTGCAGAATGATGGTCCTGTCATGCACTAGCTCCCTGATGTAGTGCATGTGAATCTCTACATGTTTGGTCCTCTGCCTGGTAACTGGATCCACGGATATCTTAATAGCACTCTGGTTGTCACAGAAGAGAACAGTGGAAAAATTACTACCAATATCAAACTCTGAAAGAATTCCTTGCAACCAAACTGCTTGGATGCAAGCATTCACCGCTCCTCGATACTCGGCCTCTGCTGAAGATAGTGCTATGGCAGCCTGCTTTTTTCTTGACCAGCAAATAGGGCCACCACCAAACATGAATACATATCCGGAAGTTGACTTCCGATCAATAGAATCACCTGCCCAATCAGAATCTGTGTATCCAACCAGCTCTAGCTCGGAATCTGCAGCATAGTGAATGTCGTAGGTCCTGGTTCCCTGAATTTACTGGAGGATCTGCTTGGCTGCCTTCCAATGAAGATCATGAGGCTGTTGCATGTATCTTGATACAGCATTCACGGCATAACAAATATCAGGCCTAGAATGTGTCAAGTACAACAAGCTACCAATTAGCTGTCGATAGATAGTGCAGTCCATGGGAGGTGTGTTTTTTCCTTCTTCAAGGCTGATCCCTGAAAGGAAATGGAATGGTGCAGGCCTACATTCAGCCATGTTAAACTTGACTAACAGGTCTGAAATTTATTTTGACTGGGTGACCATAATCCCATCAGAATTTTGCTCGATTTTGAGTCCCAAAAATTGTTTTAGAAGCCCCAAATCACTCATTTCAAAGGCATTGTGAAGAGCAGTTTTGATGGCTGAAATGGAGGCAATTGTGCTACCTGTGATCAGTAAGTCATCAACATATAAAACAATAATAATAATATGATCATCATTCTGCTGTAAATACACATTTGGATCTGATCTACATCGCTGAAATTTTTGCGAGAGAAGGAAGGCATCCATCTTGGAATACCACTCTCTTGGGGCCTGTTTTAACCCATATAGTGACTTATTTAGCTTGCAAACCAAAGATGGATCAGTGATGTAACCTTCAGGCTGCTTCATGTATATCTCCTCATGAAGATCTCCATGCAGAAAGGCTGACTTAACATCCATTTGATGCACCTCCCAGTGCTTGGATGCGGAAATAGCCAAAACAAGGCGGATGGAGTCCATTTTTGCAACCGGTGCAAAGGTCTCATGGTAGTCCACTCCTTGGACCTGAGAGAAACCTTTTGCTACCAGACTTGCCTTATATTTTCTGGTGCTTCCATCAGCAGCAACCTTTGTCTGAAACACCCACTTGCATTGAACCAATTTCCTTCCCGGAGGAAGAGAAACTAGCTCCCAAGTAGTGTTTTTCTGAAGAGAATTCATCTCTTCATCCATGGCAACTTGCCATCTCGGATCCTTCCAAGCATGGTAGTAGGATTTTGGATCTGAACTAATAATCAAATAGCAAGTTTACAACAGAAAAATATCAGAACAAGAGAGTGCAATACCTGCTCTTTGGAAATCAAACCTGGTTCTCCTTGGATCATTCGGATTTCCAATGTTGTCTCCTGCAGAGGAGAGTGTCTGTCGGGCCCATGTAGGAAGATGAGTTTGCACTTCAGGTTCTGATTCAGTATCTGATTTTTTCTGTTCACTGATATCAGAAATCAGAGGATCTAAATCAGGTTCATCACCTCCAATTTCATCATCCAAATATTCAGTGGAATAGGAAGAAATTTCAGCAGTTTTCTCCTCCACTAGTTCCACCTCCTGAAGAGGCTCATCGAACTTGACACTTCTCTCGATGATGATATGTTTGGTATTGATATCAAGCAGCTTGAATCCTTTAGATTCATCAGGATATCCAATAAACAGACATTCTATGCTCTGCGGTTGCAAAGCCCTTCTTTTATCAAGCGGAATCCGGGCCCATGCAGTGGACCCAAACACCCGTAGGTTAGACACATCTGGCTTGTGTCCAAAGTATGCTTCGAAAGGAGTCTTACCTTTCACTGATGAATGTGGCACCCTGTTCTAAATGTATGATGTAGTATGCATGGCTTCATCCCATAAATTTGCAGCAATCTTCTTTGACTCCAACATGCAGGTGCTCATCTCTTTGAGAGACCGGTTCTTCCTTTCCGCTACACTGTTTTGCTGGGGAGCGTAGGGATTTGAATGTTGGACCTGAATACCACTTTGGGAGCATATGGATAGTAACTCATTACTGAAATAATCCCCTCCATTATCAGATCTCAGTATCTTGATCTTAAGTCCAGAGGCATTTTCGATCAAAGCCTTCAATTCAGAAATTTTTTCACATACCTCTGATTTCTTTTTGAGAAAGAAAACCCATGTATACCTGGAAAAATCATCAATAAAGGTAAGGAGGTACCTTGATCCATTCATGGATGTGACAGGCATTGGAACACTGATATCAGAATGTATCAGCCCCAATATGCTTGTAGCTCGGTTTGCCTTCCCCCGATTGAACTTGTGCTCAGGGTGCTTTCCAATCACACAGCCCTTGCAGACTCCCATAGTTGCCTTGATGACCGGAAGGCCTTCAACCATGGAATGTTTCTGTAATTGCTGCAAATATTTGAAATTAAGACGGCCAAACCTTTCATGCCACAGCCTACTAACCTCATTTCCATGAGTTAGAAAAGCAGTGGGCTTTTCATCCGCAACAAAGTGAGAAAACTCATAGGCTTTTGCATGATGATTTGCATGGCCTTTTGCAATGAGTTTCCTGGATGAAATTTCTGTTATCCCAACATCATTTGGGATGAAAGAGACCCTCTTAGGCATTCCTATATGTGTCATTTGATAGACACTAAGAAGATTTGCTGCAAGAGATGGTACATACAAAACATTAGAAAAGGAACCATTTTCTAGATTTACAGTACCTTGTCCTTTGGAAATGATGGTGGAGTCATCTCCCAAGTGGATGGGGATGGATTTGCTGGTCTCCAAGGATGAAAAGGAGTCTTTTTCAGCCATCATGTGATTCGAAGCTCCACTGTCAATCAGCAGTGATTTTGACTTCAAAGTACTTGCCATGAGGGCATGACCTTTCTCATGCTGTGGTTCCCGGTCTTGTTGATCTCTCCTCCGAAAGCTCTCCAGAAGGTTGATGTGATTCCTCTCAAGGAGAGAGGTTGCTTCATCAAGATTTTTCTTCATGCAGACATGTTCAGGTTGAAAACCCTTCCCACAGTAAGAACACCTGACTCTTTCTTTCCCATTGTGCCCTTTTCCTTTGTTCTTCCTTGAACCGGAAGATTCATCATGCTGTTGATTTTCAAATCTAGGATTTGGAGCATCAAATTTAGTTTTTTGATTTTTGTGCTGCTTACCTTTACCTTTCACATCTTTGGGCCCCGTGACATGGAGGGCTTTGTCTCGGGAAGATTGGATGATCCCCATGTGGACAAGCTTGTCATGTTCACTAGTTAGAGACTCAATGAAGGCATCGAGTGTAGGCATCTTCCATTTGGGAGTTGTGAGCTTCCTTGCACGGAATGTAGAAACAAAAAATGAATAATCAGCCCCGAGTTTGGAGAGGATGGCTAGGATGAGCTGATCATCTTCCTTCTCCACTTTGCATTGCTTCAAGAGAAAAACTATATTCTTGAACTTTGTAAAGAAATCATTCAGAGTCTCGAAATTGGAAGGTTGGAGAGACATGAGTTCATTTTCGAGTTGATAAACTCTCATGTCATCATGCTTTCCATACAGTGATTCCAATTTGTCCCATATTTCTTTCGGTGTATTCAGATCCGTAAGATGGAAGAGAAGATCATCGGAAATAGAGAGGCATAAGAAACCGAAGGCTTCATCCTTTTTGTTGAAGAATCTTGATTTTTCTATGGCGGATCCAGGCTCCGGTTCAGTGTCCATGGTGACTCTGTGGAGTCCTTTGCCATGTAGCTGATGTTCCATTTTGAGTTTCCATGTGTGGAAATTGTATGGAGTCAACATAGGTACTGAGGAGGCTGTTGAGAA
>LPNX010956090.1:212106-263093 GCA_001517045.1 Pseudotsuga menziesii | reverse complement strand
GGTGAAGGCGCCTAGTTCGCTCCAGTTCATTAAATAATAATAAAATAATCAATAAATAATGATTAAATAATATATTTAATGCATGGAGGCACCTTAACTGACAGTAACTGATTGGTTGAACTGAAAGTAACCCCCAGTTAGCAATTAGGTGCATGAATGTCAACCAGATCACCCCTGGAGTGCTCCAGTTAGCCTCCTTGACTGTAGGAAAGGCCAAATTAGCCTCCTTGACTGTAGGTAGGCGTGGGAGTGACTGGGATGATGGTAATTAATGCTCCTTGATGTCAATTAAACTTAGGATAGTGGTTTAACTAGGCCAATTTGACTGAAGAGTGTGTATGATGGTAAATGTCTCCAACAGGAGGTTCCCCACATCTGGTATCAGAGCACTTTCCTTGGCACAAGTGGGAAATTTTTTCTCTTTTCAAAAAAAAAAGAGGGCAAAATTGGGCAGCAATTTTCAGATCAATTTTTGAAACTTTCCACACAGAATCAAAAGAAACAGGTTGCGTATCTGAATTCCTCTTTCAAAAATATGCAGTTTAAAAAACAAATCATCTCATTTGGAGTTCTAAAAGTGGAGATATCGTTGATTTAAAACCAATTTTTTTTCAGAATTTCGGTGATGGCCGCGGAAATTCCAGAGCGAAAATATTTTGACTGGGTGCGTAGATTTCTATTTCGATTTCGTGGGTGGAAGCAGAGTGGGTGTTCCAATTCCAAAAGCAGGCTATAAAAGCAATTCTGATCAATATAGACCGGGTTATGCTCATTTTAAAAGTTTTCGTCTCAAAACCCTAGCTCTAATTACGGGTTTTTGAGCATTAGGTGGAATTTCTACCACATTTTTTCTGGCACTGTGATTATTGTAGTAGTTCTTTTTCTTACAGCGGTATTTTTCATTCGGATAAGGGAATAAACCCTATCCGCTTAACTGTGGGAAGTACTTGGGAATAGCCCTAAAACTCATTGTGAGGAGCACCATAGAAACCCCGAAGTAGCTCGCCATTGAGAGGACCTGACAAGGGAAAAGGGCAATGACCCCCACCAGATTGACTAGATTCCCATTCATGAGGAAAAACCAAAGATATGTTGTTTTTGGCCAAGCGGTTCGCAGTTTTTCCTGCACCGTGAAGTGAGGGGTATTGTCCCAATACTCAAGACTGAGACAGCCTTGGTGGCTGAGTGACTACCTTTGAACCATTAGGAATCCAAATATACTTGGGGTCCATATCTATTTACAGTTGATAACACACAGAATTCCAGACTTGTCACAAACCATTTACTTCAATTCAAGTTGATAAAGCACAGCTTTCTAACACTGCCACAGATCATTTCTTTAGGGAAAAAAAGAAAAAAATAATAATTTTGAGCCATATATTCCTTGATTTAGCTCCATTTCCCTTGAAAATTCAATGTAACCCCTGTCATTCCATTCTACATATTTCATTAATTGAGGACCCTATCCCAAGTCCACCTCCGATAGCCCAAAATTCCATCTCCTTTTTTCACCCCACTTCTGAACTTCGCATTTTTTGTTTCCTTGTCCCTCAGAAAGTGTCCATAACCTAGTTACTTACTCGCGTTTTTCCCAACTCAAAATTTTTCTTTTCTAAAACCCTCTTTGTTTTTCTTTTTCCAACCATTTTCGATTAAAATAAATAAATTAATTAATTAAAAAAAAATTGCTTATGGTTGTCACCCACCCAGGAGCCAATAGATAAATGAGAGAAGAACTTGTCACCCTCAACACCAAACTTGAAGATCTCGATCAAAGATTTCTCGACCTCCATCTTCAGTGTTCAGCAATGAGCAACTGATAACGTCCTGAATCTTCTGCCGGCACTGCGTTCTCTGCTTCCAACAATTTTTGCAGGCCAAAGAATGAATTCCCTTACTTCAATGGTGATGATCCAAGTGGACGGATACACAAGGATAAATAACACTTTAATATGCATAACACTTTTGATGTGACCGAAGTCCCGCTTGCATCATTTCATTTGGAACGTGAAGCCCTTCAATGGTTCTCTTGGTATATCAAGGATCATGAAGAGCCCCAATGGAAAGATTTTTTCTAACTCCTTTTGCATCGATTTGGACCTAGTGGTTTTGATGAATTCATAGGAGCACTCACCAATGTTCGCCAGATTGGCACTATGAGAGAGCATGAGACAAAATTTGAGAGATTAGTCAATCACATAGAAGGATTTTCTGATGCATTCTACAGGAGTTTTTTTATCAGTGGTCTTAAGGATACAATTTGATCTGAGCTTAACATGTTCTGTCCCAAAATAATGATGGAAATCCTAGGGTTGGCTAATTTGACAGAGGACAAGATCAGGGCTCAACAATGCCCTAAATCCACTTTTGTTCCATTCAGCAATATGGTTTCCCAAAGATGTCCAATCCCTCCAACTCCTAGACCCACTCCTATCAAGCATTTGTCTGAAGCTGAGATGCAGGCACATAGGGAAAAATGACTTTGTTATAATTGTGAAGGGAAATTCACCCAGGGACATCAATGCACTGAAAAAAAGACCTATCTCTTGGATGTGGTTTCTCCGCCTGCACTTGAAACTTGTGAAGCTACTTAGGATCTAGTAGATGATCAAGTCGACATTCAGCAGCCGCCTGTCGACCGTCATTCTCATGATGAACACCCAGAGATATCTCTCCATGCATTAGCCGGAGTCACCGCCCTGCAAACCATGTAGGTCAAGGGTTTCTTCAGGAAGATTCCTCTTACAATACTCATTGATTCTGGTAGCACCCATAACTTCATTGACCCTCAAATTACAAAACAAGCTGATATTTTTTCCATCATTGCTCCATCTTTCAAGTCATGGTTGCGTGTGGGAGAACCTTACCTTGCAAAGGAAAGTGTCACAATGTGTGTATCTCTATTGGAGATTATAATTTGTGCTCTAACATGTTTGGCATGCCTCTAGGAGGATGTGATGTGATTTTGGGAACTCAATGGTTACGCACACTTGGACCCATCTTATGGGGTTTTGCTGAACTGTGGCTGCAATTTTTAGTCAATGGGAACAAACACACATTCAATGGCTTACAACCAGGTTCTCTCAGCATCATCAGTTCCCATCGCATGGAAAATATATTTAAGATGAACTCACATGGTGTCATCGCTTAGCTCCATTTCATTCAGATGCAACCTTGAGTAGTCTCAATTATTCCCTTGGATCTTTCATTTCGATGCACCCTTCAGATGCCTGATTTTTCCAAGCTCTTCACTCTTCAGAGTGATGGTTATGACAATGGACTTGGGGTTGTCCTCTTTCAATATGAACATCCCCTTGCATTTACCGACAAATCCCTTTCTGGAAAGAATTTATCGACCTATACATATCAGAAGGAAATGATGACTATTTTGCACACAGTACAAAAGTGGTGGCCATCCCTATTAGAGAATCCTTTCGGCATCAAGATGGATCACCAGAGTTTGAAATATTTCCTGGAACAATGGGTCTCATCCCCAACACAACAGAAATGGGTTAGCAAAGTTAAGGATTATGACTATTAGAAGGCTCAGGACAATCTTGTGGTGGATGCTCTTTTCCACACATTTGATGCCCATGTTTCTCTTTTAGTTATTTCTCTTCCTATTCCAACTTGGTTACACTGTGTTTAGCAAGGCTATGTCAATGACTCCTCATTATCTAAAATCATCCAACCATTGGACAGTAACCCTTATGTGGTATCACATTTCTCTTGGGATGGCTCTTCTTTGAGATACAAGGGTCATCTGGTGCTTCCCTAGAGCACAGATATTAAACATGCAGTCTTTTATGAACTCCATGATTCTCCATCGGTAGGGCACTCTAGGTTCATGAAAACATATGAGAGGGCACGATGTCACTTGTTTTGGAAGGGAATGAAACGAGAAATTCAACAAATGGTTTTCGAATGTGCTCCTTGTCAGTAACACCAAGGTGAAACTACAATCCTTTTCAGATTTCTTGAACCATTAGAGGAAATTTTAGGTCTAAAATGGGCATCCTAAGGAAAATAGTAAAATAATAGTTATTAATTTTGGAGGAAGAATGAAAACAACTACTTTTTTGTTCATATTTTCGACATATATCCCTATGTTTTTACTATAATTCTAAGTGAGAGAGCTCATTGGATGCATAATTTAATTCCTTACCCAGCAAGTACCCACACTGTATACTTTTGACAGACCCTGCTACCCCAAAAACAAGAAATATCTTAAAAAAAAGTGATGATGACATAATCATCACATTTTTTTAGGTATTTCTTGTTTTTGTGGTAGCATGGTCCATCAAAAGTATGCAGTGTGGGTATTCGTTTGATTCAGAATTAAATTTCGCATCCAACAAGCTCTTTCGCTTGAAATTTGAGTAAAAACATAGGGAGATATGTCGAAAATATGAACAAAAAAGGTAGTTTTCTTTTATGACAAATATGTCAATTCAACCATTATGGTTGACTCATTTTATTGAAATTATATTGGTTCTTGAATTCCAACTCACAAAATTTGTTGTTGGAATGTTTTATTATAAGGCCCATTTAAGACCCCCAGTTTCCTCTAATGATTTGCCCATCCCTACAAGCATTTGGACATATATTTCGATGGATTTCATTTAAGGGATCCCTAAATATGGAGGGAATACCGTAATCTTGGTTGTGGTTGATCGGATCCCCAAATATCATCATTTTTGTCCTCTTAGACCTCCATATACCACCTCCTCAATCACACAAATTTTCATGGACAAGATATTCCTTCTTCATGGAATCCCTTCTTCCATTGTCTCAGATCACAACAGACCTTTCACAAGTCATTTTCTCCTTACTGACACCAAACTGAATATGAGTTCATTTTATCACCCACCAATATATGGTCCGAATGAAGTCATCAAAAAATATGGGGAAACTTACCTTCGTTGTTTCACCTCTGAAGAACAACATCTGTGGGCAAAGTGGCTCCCTCTCGTTGAATGGTGGTACGATACTTCCTACCATACTGCATCTCAAATGACTCCATATGAAGCATTTTATGGTCACACGCCTCCAGTACTCCTTCCATACACCCCCAGCAGTTCACCAATTCAGGCCGTTGACATGGTTCTTTGAAACCGACATCAGATTCTTCACCTTGTGCAAGACAATCTTCACATGGCCAGAACCCGCATGAAACACCAAGCCGATCAACACCGTTCTGAGTGCACTTTTCAAGTCGTTGACATGGTTTTTCTTCATCTGCAGCCTTAGAAGAAATCCTCCTTAAAACTCAATGGGAATCAAAAGCTCACTACAAAGATCTCTCGTCCATATACAGTTCTTCAGAAGATTGGTTCTGTTGCTTATAAATTGGCACTTCCTCCTTCTTCTCGCATTCAATAAGTGATTGGCACCAATATCAGAGCACAAATTGTTTTACCAGAAGTGGACAAAGAAGGATCCATCATTTCAGATCCGATGACCATCCTCAATAAACACACTTGTCAGGTTCACTCTTGATCCATCACAGAGGTCTTAATTCAGTGGCACAACATGCAACCAGAGGATGCTACATGGGAACCACTCCTTCAGATTCAGCAACAGTTTCCACATCTGAAGCTTTGAGGACAAAGATTTTTTTTAAGAGGGAGGGGATGTTAAGAACCCGTGTCAACACTCCTCTTTATTTTGTTAGTATATTTTATCGGACGCATATGCTTTGTAAGTCATCCCATCAGTATGTTGTATTATCCCACATTCATGGGGAGTAAGTAATATCTATTAAGTTGTCTAGTTATTATGTTGGATTATCCCACATTCATGGGGGGTAATACTTCTTCAGATTAGACTTAGTATATAAGTATGTGTTGAGGCTAATGAAAGCATCAAATATTTATTTTGTGTTGAGCTTGCTCAAAGGAGGTTTCCCCCTCGAAGTGGCCCACGATCAATGAAATCTCTTTTGTGCTCCAATATTTCTGTTATATCGTGCATTTTGATTGCTCATTATAGGAGGTTCCCCACATTAAATGATCTAATGTAAGAGAAGGCCTTCCTATGCTTGTGAAGTAATCTAAGAAGAAAAAATACATGGTAGCCTAGAAGAAACTATGGGGGAAAGAAAGAAGCCAAATCCATACATTATTTATCTGTATTTGATGTGTGATCTCGTTGATGAAGAACCAATGTGTTTTGAAGAATCAACAAAGAATAATGAATGGTTTGATTCCATGGTCGAAGAATATCAATCCATTATAAATAATGATGTATGAGAAATAGTACCAAGACTAAAAGACAAGTCAATGGTATCCTCAAAATAGATCTACAAGACAAAGCATTCAACAAATGGCAGTATAGAGAAGTACAAGGAAATATTCGTAGATCATGGATTCTCCGAGAAGAAAGGAATCGACTATGAGGAGAGACCTTTGATCCAGTAGCTAGGTACACTTCAATTAGAACCATCCATGCCTTGTCATCCAATTTGAAGTGAAAATTACAACAGATGGATCTAAAGACAACCTTCCTCAATGACTCTCTTATAAGAAGAAGTATATATTGAAAAACCACAAGGTTTTGAGACAAATGATCAGGAAACGCATCTGTGTAAACTCAAGAAGGAATTGTATTGGTTAAAGAAAGAACCTAGAGCATGTTATGGAAGATTCGATGGATTCTTGATGAGTTTGGGCTTTACCAAGAGTAAAAAAGATTCCAACCTCTACTATAAAGTTGAGGGTGATGGAATTATGATATTACTACTATATTTAGATGACCCATTCTTAAGAGGATAAGATAAACCCATCAACGAATGTAAGTAGAATCTCGTTGCAAAATTTGATATGCAAGAACTTGGAATCACGCACTATATTGTAGGTCTTCAAGTATGGCAGTATCCAAATGAGATTTTCCTAAAACAAGAAAAATATGTAGTAGAAATTCTAAAGAGATTTTGGATGATAGATTGCAAGGCTATGACTACTCCGATCACAACAAATTTGAAGCTATTGAATGATGAAACTTTGAAAGTAGTAGATGCCACCTTATACAGACATATTATTGGTTCTCTGATGTACTTAACCAATACAAGACTAGATATATGTTTTGTTGTAAACACTATAAGTCAATATATGGTGAATCCTAAATATATTCACCTAGTAGGAACAAAACATGTGATGAGGTATCAAAACGGAACTTCAGATTATGGTCTCAGATATGCATAAAATGGAGAGATCAGATTACATGGATTTATAGATTTAGATTGGGCAGGAAGTGTCAAAGATAGAAATATAACTTCAAGAGGTTTTTTTAGTTTGGGATTAGGCATGATCTCATGGCTTAGGAGAAAGAAGTCTAGTATTTCACTTAGCACGACAAAAGATAAATAAATTGCAGCGTGCTCATCTTGTAGCGAAGAAGTATGGCATGTTGGCATGATTATTTGATGCGTAAATAGATGTTACTGATATCCATTAGAGGAAATTTGGGGTCTAAAATGGGCCTTATAAGAAAATGGAGCAACAATAAATTTTGTGAGTTGGAATTCAAGAGCCAATAGAATTTCAATAAAATGAGTCAACCATAATGGTTGAATTGACATATTTTTCATAAAAGAAAACTACTTTTTTGTTCATATATTTGACATATCTCCCTGTTTTTTTACTCAAATTTCTAGCGGGAGAGCTCATTGGATGCGGCATTTAATTCCGCATCCAATGAGTACCCACACTGCATACTTTTGATGGGCCCCACTATCTGAAAAATAAGAAATACCTAAAAAAATGTGATGATGACATCATCATCACATTTTTTCAAGTATTTATTGTTTTTGGGGTAGCACGGTCTGTCAAAAGTATGCAGTGTGGGTACTCGTTGGATGCGGAATTAAATTCCGCATCCAACGATCTCTTCCGCTCTAAATTTGAGTAAAAACACAGGGAGATATGTCGAAAATACGAACATAAAAAATAGTATTTTTCATTCTTCCTCCAAAATTAATAACTATTATTTTATTATTTTCCTTAAGAGGCCCATTTTAGACCTCAAATTTCCTCTAATGCTTTATAATAATTAGAGTTGTATTAAGATGACAGAAAACCCATTATTTCATGATAAGTAGAAACATATCAAAGTTAGATATAATTACAGCCAGGATATGGTGCAAAAGGGAGTTGTATAGCTCATGTATGTTCCTACAGAGGAACATGCAGCATATGTGTTGATTAAGAATTTGTATTGTGTAAAGTTTGAATACTTTTGAGAGAATCTTGGCATAGTCCAAAAAGACCTCTCTTGAAAGAGGGAGTAAAGGAATATGGTATAAGGATGAAGTGGTGGTTGCTCATCCTAGAGTAGGGTAATTATGTCTAGGATTGTTGGCACGAAAGGATTAGTAAGTCAGACGAGGCCTATTTATCCCAAGAGTGTTAGTAAGCTAGAACAAGACTTGTTGGTTCCCAAGAAGATCCATTTGTCTGACTATGCCTATTGACTTGAAAGGGATAGTAATTTAGACAAAATGCCCAGATAGATCTACCAGAGAACACACCAAGATACCGCTCTAAGATAGTTAGAGGGAAAGATGTAGTTTCAATATTCCTATATTGATGTATCAGGTTCAATATTTTCATACTGATGATTGTTGAGATATTTTTAGTATTTCCATACTGATGTAGCAGGTTTAGTATTTTCATACTTATGATTTGATTGTTGAAATAATTTCATTATTTCCATATTGATGTAACAGGTTCAATATTTTCATACTAATGATTGTTGTGATGACTATTGATGAGATAATTTCACTATTTCTATACTGACGATGATGATGTTGTTTTAAAATTTTTATGTTGATGATGATGATGTTCCAGCATCACTATGCTAGTGATGTAGATGATGATATAGCATTTATTGATGATTTTGTTTTAGCACTAACATGCTAAGTATGTTGTTGTTGATGATGTTTCATTATTTACATAATGATGTTGTAGATGATGTTTTAGTATTTATATACTGATCTTGTAGTTCATGTTCTAGTATTCCCATATTGATGTGGCATAAGAAGATCCAGTATTCACATACTTATATGACAAAATATGATTCAATATCCACATGTTGATATTGTAGAGGATGATGCAGTGCACACAGAAGACGATTCAGTATCCACATACTGATTTTGTAGAAGATGATCCAATACACACAAAAGATGATTCAGTATCCACATACTAATGTTGCAAAAGATGATCTAGTACACAAAGAAGATGATTCAATATTTACATACTGAGGTTGCAGAAGATGATCCAATATTCTCATGTTGAGATCGATGATGAAGATGTATGATGGTGTTTCAAAACTTCCTATGACATATAGAGACTCACCATTCATATGTACAGTTGTGGTATTATTTTCTACCTTGGTTGAATACCTTCTTAGTTAAGAGGGTGTGTTAAAGTATTGTAACTTCGGAAGATATTCCATATGTATTGATTGTATTCCTCCATTAGGATATGAGTTTGGTCATGTAAGAGTCATTGAAAGAATCAATGTAAACCTTCAAATGTAATTCGGGTGAATAGTACCCAAGTATAATTATAATAAATATTATTTTTGGTGTCTTACTAGACAAGTCTACCTTGCTATGTTCTAGGTTAATTCAAGTGACAAATATAAATAGGGAGGCACTCCCCTTCATTTGTACAAACTCACTCAAGAAATTTTGTAAGAGAGAGAATAACAAGTGCACCATGAAGAAGAGAGAAGAAGTTGTCTTGGATTTTACACTACTTTGGTTGAGTTCTATATTGAGGAAGTTTTGTGGGGTTTTCTCCCTTGTGGTTTCCCCAAGGAAAATCTGTGCATTCTTTGTGTTACCGTTCCTGTTGTTATTTTACTGATCCTACTAGCGAAAATTGTTTTAAGATATCATCTAAGAAATTGAGAAAACTTAACAACGACAAGGATTCTGCCAAAATTCGGAAGCTTGCTGGGTTGGTGTCATAACCCCCAAAATTACACAAAAATTTAAATTTTTTAAAGTAATTTAAAATGTCTAAAGTCACAGTTTAATAACTACTAGTGGTTAGCAGAAAGTGAAACAGTTAACAATATGTAGTGATTAACTTCAAACACATAAAAACTAATACAACTTTAATTTTGGTAAGATATATAAAATGACTTGCATTCAGTTGCTTCTAGCTATACTGATGATTTACTTTTGTCAAGTAGGTGAGAAGCTATGTTCTAAATTGGGTCTTACTTAGCAACTGCTAACTCAGCTGGATTTCTGGTTCTTACACGTTCAGCAGGTAAACTTTTGAACAAGTAGGATTTTTTTTATTTTTATTTTTTTTGTGTTACGTCAAGAAGTACTTCTTGTGGGAATATATTAAACCCACTCACAACTTAGGATAAAATAATTAATCATTATTTTATTAATTATTCACCCACTAGCTTAATTAGGTGGAACCTTAAAGTCAATGCATGCCATCTATATCCTAGGAATGAGTTATTTCTGATTCTGGATTCATCTAGAATTACTATGCAGGACCTTATAGTAGATTTTGTTTTTTTCTACTTTTCCTGCTTTTCTATGGATAAGATAAAAGCTAGTCAACTAGGAAATTGTGAGCTTTTGTTTCCAACCCATCCTCCATTAGTTTTTCTCCATTTTCTAGGATTATCATGTTATTTCCATCTCCTTGACAACTCACTCATGCTTTTTCCAACTCGTGAGATCCTTGATAGAATTAGCAAGTGCTTTATCCACCTATGGGGGTTTGCTATATTTGGGTAAGTCAGCCTTTTTGAGCTTTATGAGTTGTTTCCATACAATTCGACTTTTCTATGAGGGAATATCTATTTATGTACTCTATTATTCATAATTATTCAATGGAAGGATACACACCAATATTCATCTCTTCATTCATGTGATTCAGTCTCTTTTCTTCTCTCTTATTTTCCTGTGTATGCTTGTGAGAATTCTTAGTAGCAAGATCTATTTCCTGTGCTTCTTCTTAGAATCATTGCACATAGCATTGATCTATTATTTATACATGGTATCAGAGCTACAAGGTTGATCTATTATTTCTACAGAGTTGAGGAGTGCTTCTAGTCTCCTATCCCTCTCTGAAGAAGAGCTTCAAGATTTTCTCCTAGTTTGTTTTGCAGGTTGCAGAGATTTGATTCTTGAGCACATCAATTCAGCAATATGGATTCTTCATCAGCTATAATTCTTAATTCCTTCAACTACCACGAATGGAAAGCAGAAATCTCCATTCTATTACGCAGTAGAGGATTATATAGAGTTACACTAGCTTTGGAGAATGAGCCCAATGCTGTGATTGAGAAAGCTAAGTGGCATAATAGGTTGGATGAAGCCTATGGATTGCTTTGCCTCTCTATTTCTCCTGATCTACTCTTTCATCTAGATGGTTTGACCACTCCAAACCAAGTATGGACTCAATTGGAGTCTCTCTTTGGAGTTCAAGATGAGCTAAGAGTGCATCAATTGGAGATTGAGTTATTCTCACTGAGTCCAAGCAATTTCGAATCTCTTGAGGGTTTCTTCACCAAGTTCAAGTCACTTGTTCTAATGCTCAAGAAATATGGGATTGAGAAATCAGATGATCAATTAATCCTTTCCATTCTTTCAAAATTGGGTCCTGATTACTCAGCTTTTGTGTCTACTTTTCATGCAACTAGGCTTGCTGTTCCTAAGTGGAAAATGCCTTCTTTAAATTATTTTCTTGATTCACTGACAAAGGAGCAAGATAAATTGATCCATATGGGTTTCCTTAATTCTCCAAAGGGCAAGTATCATGCTCTCTTGGTTCAAGGAAGCAAGAAATTCAAATCAAAAGAGAAGCAAATTGTGAAGAAGCCAAAGTCAGAAAGTGAAGATGAAGATTCATATGAAGATTTAATGAAGAAAGCTAAGAAGAAAGGGAGCACATCCAAGTGTTCTTATTGCAGCAATGGTTTTCATTCAGAGAAGAAGTGTTTCAAGAATAATATGGACATCATGTATCAGCTTCTTGAGAAGCACAAGATCGAAGTTCCAGATGAACTAGAAGAGCCTGCTGATTCCTCAGAACAATGTCATACTGCGCAGTTCCAAGGTGATATAACTTATGCTTTGAGTGCCAGAGTTCTCTCCTTTTCTCATGTCTCTGATATAGATTTATCCTCTGATATATCAGAATCATAAATATCAGAATATTTCTTTGATGATCCTCCTCTCAGTCTACTAGATTCATCTCCCAAAAATTGTGATTTTTCACTAGATATTGACTTACCTTTGAGCAGCTCTTCCTCACAAGATTGTATATCTGATTTAGAAGATTGTTTGTAGGCTGATATGCATGTCATGACACATATAATACCACCATCCATACCATCTACCATACCTATGAATAATCCAAAGACTATACAAATCCCAAGATCACCTATTGATTCCTCGTTGGTCTCTTATGCAGTGATATTTATCTTGCATGGTTTGAAGTCTTTCCTATCTTTCATTGGCTGGTTATCCATGTCTTTAGTCATATTTGGACTGATATTAAACATATTTGGATCTGTTCTAAACACTTATGGTTCAGATCTTATGCCCATCCATCATTCATATTTTTACACCTATCAGTTTTCCCCAGTTGTTCATAATTTTCCTAGTCTAGCCCTATATCCTCATGGAGCCACTGAAGCCTTTGTCTTTGCTGTTCCATATGCTAATGTTTCTGATATATCAGTGTTTTATCAGCCTCATATCATATCTATACAGTTTCTATAGAATATTGGAAGATGTACATGTGATTCACATCACAATTTTGCAGCTATTCAGGGAATTGGGTGTGAAATAAATTGCCTTATTTTTTGTACTCTTTGGGAAGGAGTATGCACAGATCTCTTTTCCATTTCAGGTTATGTTTGCAAATAAGAGTTTGATAGCAGCAATAAGCATTCATATAATTCTCCCACTTCATCAGATGATGAGATACAAGGAGTCTCTCCTCTTCCTTCTTGCAGGTTCTACACTCCAGCACATGATCATGGAGTTCATGATTTCTTCAACAAGTCTTCCATCCAGAAGAAGTTCACTCAGCTGATTTAAGTGAAGATAAGGATATGTTGAAGACATACATATTTCAAATTTTGTGCCTTGTCCTATCTTGAGGGAGGATTTTCCCCATGTGGTTTTGCCTCTTTCCTCACTTTTTTGGACATAATAATTGTAAAAGGGTGACCATAGCCTTGTTGTTGGGCCCTATATGCATCTATATGCATCCATATTTTTTTTTCATACCATCATAAAGCCATACTTATAGGGGGGTGTGGGAATATATTAAACCCACTCACAACTTAGGATAAAATAATTAATCATTATTTGATTAATTATTCACCCACTAGCTTAATTAGGTGGCACCTTAAAGTCAATGCATGCCATCTATATCCTAGGAATGAGTTATTTCTGATTCTGGGTTCATATAGAATTAGTATGTAGGACCTTATAGCAGATTCTGCTTTTTTCTGCTTTTTCTGCTTTTTCTGCTTTTCCTACTTTTCTATGGATAAGATAAAAGCTAGTCAACTAGGAAACTGGGAGCTTTTGTTTCCAACCAATCCTCCATTATTTTTTCTCCATTTTCTAGGATTATCATGTTATTTCCATCTCCTTGACAACTCACTCATGCTTTTTCCAACTCGTGAGGTCCTTGATATATTTAGCAAGTGCTTTATCCACCTATGGGGGTTTGCTATATTTGGGTAAGTCAGCCTTTTTGAGCTTTATGAGTTGTTTCCATACAATTCGACTTTCCTATGAGGGAAGATCTATTTATCTACTCTATTATTCATAATTATTCAATGGAAGGATACAGACCAATATTCATCTCTTCATTCATGTGATTCAGTCTCTTTTCTTCTCTCTTATTTTCCTATGTATGCTTGTGAGAATTCTTAGTAGCAAGATCTATTTCCTGTGCTTCTTCTTAGCATCATTGCACATAGCATTGATCTATTATTTCTACACTTCTTCAGCATAATAAAATGATAGAGCGTAAATTGATTAATAGAAAGCAAGGTTACGATGAGGTAAAGTAAATTCCTTTCCTGTTTTTGGATCTATCACGGTATTTTAAGCTAGTCATAAAGACCAATATTCATAACATACTTAGTTCCTTTTTCCAGAATGAGTTCTGTTTAAGTTTCTTTCTATTGTTATAATGCCTAGTCACTTATAGAATCTATTGATGAGCATAGGGCTCATAATTTAACATAGCAACACTTTTACTGTAGCATGATTTTACTGCTGTTGATATGTTTAATACTCAATGTACTTTTTTGAATGCATGAATATAATCCTATGATCCTCAAGGAAAAAGTTTATGAATAGATTACATTTAACTCTTCTTTAGCAGTGAAGAATATCGACCTGTTTATTTGTATACAGTTATAATTATCTACTTGCACTACTATTCATGAAGCTATAAATTTCGATTACCAGGTTATCACCATGTCACATGTGTTATTGTAATATTACATTACCGTATCATTAATAATATTACTAAGTAATTTTACCTTTACCCTTAGGTAGTCTTCTACCTTGTAATTACCATGGTGTAGTCTAATTATTGGTTTGATTTATTATAAGTTTGGTTCTTCATAGAAATGATAAGAACACTAACCCCAAAGAAGGGTTTAAACCATATCAATTTCAATCTTATGCAATCGTAAGAATTATCCTAGGGTAGAAATACTATGTAAAAACTACCTCCATAAAGTTAAACTATAGATAAATGACTTAATCAGTTTTGTTCTTACATAAAACTAGTCCTAACACATTGTTTAAATCATTGAATACAGGGCTTGTATAAAGAGCAAATAGAAGTGCAAAAGACTAAAGATGAAAGGCATAAGTTCTAATGTTGATCATGATATATATGTTTTTACACAATGGTCAAATGCAATGCTTTTCAAAATGACAAAGATAAGAACTAAATTAAAATAAAACATTATCATTAGACATTGTCATTGGTTGCATAGCATAAATGATTGGCAATGATATGTTTTTCATACGATAGTGCAGGGTTTACTATAGGGATCGACACACTTCTAATTAAATTTTTCAATGGGCATGTGGATGAGTCTCCACCATGCATTGGTTGATTTAAAAACACAAAGTGAAACCCTACACTCTTCATTATCCTTCGAGGGTTTGCTCTAAGCTGTGGGAGTTCTTCACGGCCATGAGAGGCCTATTGGTTCATCATTTGATGGCTCCAATGTAAGCAGTATGGTGCTGAATTCTTGTGCCAATGTGTTAAGGGACTTGTAGTTTGTAAAATTAGTTTCTTCTGTGAGTTATTGGTTCATGGTGAGACTGGTTTTTGGACTCTGTCAGTAGCTCTAAAACTGGAACAGTGTTACCCTATCTCTGCTTGTGAATTTCTCCAGCATCGAGGATATTAGAGTAATAACCTTGTTTCCTCTGTCACAGGATTGGCATGAGGGTCTGGTTGCTTCTTGGTGTAGTTACTCAAACTGGTTCAGTTCCCTTCTCGGCTCCAACCTCTTATTTGCAGGTAGAAAGCTTCACCCTGCACTCGTCCGTTTCATTAATTTATAGCTAATATTTTTACTACAATGAATACAATTTCTAACTATCAATTTGGCTTGGACTTGTAGGTTACAGTCACGGCTTTAGATTTGAAGGAAAGCCTCTCTAGCGTTGGTTAACTTCATGGCCTGCAAACGGGTAAGCCCTGGTTTTGTCGTGGCATATCCCTACTTGCAAATGGTTGTTGGAAGGAGTTTACAGTTGTAAGGAAGCATGGATTCAGTTCCTTCAATGGTTTAAATGTTTAGTTTTTGTTATTTCCCAGTTTTTATTTTAAAACCCTTGCAGTGTTCGTTGGGTAGCTCTAGCTCTTAAGCTGTGATATGAATGTAGTTTTTTGTTATGTAGAAGATATTTCAGCCTTACGACTTCATAATATAATACTGTGGTTTTAAGATTATAATGATTTTCCTCTACTCAGGTTTTTTAAAAGACTCTTGTCTCATTTTTTTTTAGTTTGTTCTATTCGATCTTTTTAAATGATAAAACTGTAAAAATGGTTTTCTTCTTTATTTGCTAGTAATGTGATTTACTATTAATAATAAATACTTATAAGTAATTAGTTTAAAGGTGAAGATTGTGGAGCAGTTAAAATGTAAAATTTATAAGTTTTTACATTACCAGTCCAGAAGTAAAGTAGTTAATGGTTTATTAAAAGGTCCTTTGTATAACTGGTGTTCTTATTAGAAAGGTTTTTGACCCTTGAATTAATACAGGATTTAATCGTTACTTGGTTTGAGGTTTTATAACGCTCATGGTTATAATTTTTGTTTTATCTTATTTAATATAATATATACATTTTATTTAATAGTGCTCTGTAACTAGAATTTATTTTAAGTTCTACAATTTCTACAACTTAGATAAAGGAATTAATACAAACCCTACAGCTTAAGAAATTCTATTCCTATTTTAACTATTCTTGCCTCTGTTTATATGAAATGGAATAATATAAAAATAAAATGGTTTACAGTTAATCTTATGATATTAACTCTGTAGGTTATTGAAATTATTCCAACAATTTTTACTTTCAGTTTTTAGTTAATAAAATAATAATTAGTTTTTAATTCATTGTACTTGAATAATTTCAATTATCAGTAAAACATTATTAATTTGTGAAGATAAAAGGATTATAAAGAATCCTTATTCTGGTTCGGTTAAATTAATATTAAACTGTCTTTCTATTATCTTTTACCTACTTCTTCAAACGTTAGATATTTATTTACTGTAATGTTCATTTTTGTTCCTGTCAGTTTACTTAAGTTATAGAACTAATGTTTTTACCATTTTCTTATATCTGTGTAAGTTTTAAGTAAAATAAAAAGTGTAATCATTTATAATACTGCTTTTTCATTGTATTTGTAAACATTGATATAAATTCTATTTTCATTTACATACAGATGCAGAATCATATTTACTATTCTCATTCGATTTCAAAAATTATTTCATTCACTTTAAACAATATAACTATGCTAGAGTACGACGTGAAACCGGGTGTGGAAAAACACAGCTTAGAAATTTAATTTTTATCTATTTCAGTTAATAGATATTCATTCCATTTCTGCTACAATCTATAATTCTTACTACATCTAACATTTCACAATTTCTTTTCATTTCTAAACCTAAACATTTAACATGCATGTAATGGATAACCTAGG
Source organism: Pseudotsuga menziesii (assembly GCA_001517045.1). Classification (NCBI taxonomy): domain Eukaryota; kingdom Viridiplantae; phylum Streptophyta; class Pinopsida; order Pinales; family Pinaceae; genus Pseudotsuga; species Pseudotsuga menziesii. The sequence continues at coordinate 245,852 of LPNX010956090.1, read as the reverse complement.
ATTCACATAACTAAGATAGTAAAAATAAAATATAACCTATTGAGGACAAGACAAAAATAGCTTTAGGAGGTCATTCCTCCCTACCAATCTCCTGGAGAGCGCTCAAGCAATGCTTCCTCAAGATCCCCGAGCCTATTCCTGGTCTGCTTGGCCGAGAACTGGGTGGAGAATGCAACTGTATAAACCTCTTTCACCTAACTGATTCAAATACCTCAGTAAAACAATATGCTCTCAGTAGTATGATCTAGCGCTTAAAAGATGTACTAGATCAATCTCAGCAGTGATCCCCTCAAACACTTTCCAAATTCCCCTCGATTGAATTTCTCTGAAGTAAACTCATTCACCCTGAATGATCACTTCTCTAGAATGAGCAGGCTCAGCTCTCTTCAATGGGAAATTTTATAGAGATGCCTAGGTATTTCTGGGTCAGTTTTCATTAATTCAACCACCTGCTCTGATTCCACTTTCTTGGGGAATCATGACCACAAATATAGGGAGGTTTCCACCTGCAACAGTTGGAATTGGTTTGAGGATGCTGCCACATGTTAGTTTGATTTCCACCCAGTCTCCTCCACCAATTTGACCAGTAAACACTCTTTTAACAGCTCTCCTAGGCTGTTATCTCCTCATTTATTTATTTATAAATAAAATATTCTGAATTTACATTAAATATTCTTGACCCCACTGGTCATCAATTACAATTTAGCATAAAATTTAACATAATGTTCCTCAAATAATATAAAATTGTTTTTGCAAAATTGGGGCATGTGACAGTTGGAGAATTAGCATGTAGCATAGAGTGTAGCGCACCTTTGTTGAATCCTGTCAAAATGACGTTGGTTACCATTGGAACTGGAATCCTAGCATACAGCCATATGTTGGGTGCACAAAAATTGGCATGTTTGAGAGCTCGAATAGATAAAACATTAAGAAGGTATGAAAAATAATACATGTTAATTGGTTTGAGGCATAGTGGAAAACACTTGGCAGGGTTCTATAAGCGAAGCATCATCTTGATGGGAAACAATGGAATCTTGCACGACAAGGAAAATTTGGAGTGGATCTTGTGTGAAGGATAAGGAATTTGAAAGAAGGGCATGTGACCACTCTAAGGTCACATGCACTGGAACATTTAGTATATAAATATGTAGAAAGGAATCTTGGCATAACTAAGAAGAGAAGGAGCTCAATCAAGGGAGTTCAAGAACCAATATGCAATCTTGTGTAGACCACACCTTGGTCATGCCTAACACTCCTAGGAACTTGTCTTGGGATCCTTATGGCAACAACCAAAATAGGATTACATAGGAGAATATTGTGACTTATGTAAGGCCCAGTTTGGGTCATAGGTGTGGAAAAATCAATTTGGAATCTCACGACAGTTGAGGAGCTTACAAGAAGATCTTATAAAATCTTGGGGTTTCTCTGGCGATGGTTTGTTGGGCCTACAAGTAGGAGGATGGATTGTGGGTGCCCGTCCCATTGTACTATTGTAATTCTATAAATATTGTATTCTTATAGGTCATACATGTAAATTTACAATTTGAAGTTGAGCATATAAACCATGCAAATTTACCATTTGAAGTTTAGTATACAAACTATGAGGATTGCGACTGACCTCTTAATTTCTGACCTAATTTTGAAAAGTATGCAACCTATAGGAAGGAGTAATTTATCCCTTTGCCACAAGAAAACCAGTCAGTAACTCACATACGTAAACAATACTTACAGTTCTGAAACACATAAATGATTGATTTACATATCTTACTTTAAAAGTGATCATTTTAAATATAGTTAAGTAAATTTGTTAATGCGGGAAACTTTCCTAACTAGTCTAGATTTCTTCATATATGTGTGTAGCCTCATTTTTAGTTTTAAGTAGTGAGTTTTATGTTAATGATGAAGAGATTGAATTCTCATATTGCATAATATTATAGAATTTGTAGTTGTATGCTATGTTTCTATCTTTAGTTCTTGTTGAGTGCATGGTTGAAATCCCATTTCTACTTAACATATTGGTACTAGAGCAGGTTAATGGTGTTCAACATTTTCCCATGGGTTGAAGTGAGTTGTAGGAAGTTGAGCCAAAGCCACCATTGAGTTAGTGCAGAGGAAAAGCTCCTGGGGAAGTGAAAGGGTTCCCATTGCATGTGAAGGAGTGGGAAAAGGTATTCCATGATGATGGTGGTGGTGGTGGTTAATGTCCCTTGAGACCAAAATTTGGTCTATCGGACCTAAAGAAATAGATTATTTAGTTTGTTTTAAAATTGTATTTCTATGCTCGAAGAGCTTGGATAGAAGCGTCCCGAGCTCACTATAATTTTGACAAGTTAAAAGGATAAGAAGGTCAGTATTGCAACAAATATTATGAAACTGAGATCTAATGTGGGTGTATGCAGAGCACTCTAAGATGAAGTGATTTTCATCCTCAATGTTCATATTCTCACAGATAAGATCCTTTCAACCCATGGTGTTTTAGGAACTTCCCAATGACCTATTTCACTAAGGATCTCATGATAGTTTGTTATTATCTTGGCTATATTAATTTTTTTCTTTGAACTAGTTAAAACGTAGAGATACTTTTGATCTTCTAGAGTAGGGTTGATGACCTCTTTATAATATCTTTATTTTATTTTATCCTCTAAATCTTTGTCACACCATATTTCCTCATTCAACTTAGAAGTAACAATATTTTTAATGTTATTAATATTTTCCAATCCAACAGTTTTGTCGATCTCCCAATGGTTTAACCAGGATCTCGTATCTTTATACCAACCTCGCTTGAGCCTTAGGTGATTTTGGATGGAATTTAAAGATAGCTTAGGGAGTCTATGGTCTCCCATGTTATTGATTTTGTTTTTCATAACATGAGCCTATGCATAGCAAGGATTTCGATAGGGGAAAGAACCACTTCGATTAGGAGAATAGGGTACAGTTTATTGCTTTTAATTTTTAGGTTATACATTATAAAACCCATAAGAAGAAAAATTAATTAATTAAAAGTTTTTTTACAACTCAAATTTATTATAGAGCTCGAGGGTTATAAACAATAATGCACACCTAAGGATTTTTAGAATAATCAACCCATAGTTACCTACATTTGACATTAATTAATCATTTTTGTCTTATTACCTAGATTCCTAGATTCCATTCTATGCTAGTTGTCTTCCACAAGTCCTAGAAGTCAACACATGCTAAAACTGGGTCATGGAGCTCTTGGGAAACATCCTGGAAACCAATTTTAGCAAGTCTTGTTTTATTCCTGGTTACTAAAGTGTAGTTCTACTTTTTATGAAAGCTTCCTTGCTTTACATCTGTTTTAAGGCAAAAGGAAAAGCTAGTCTAGGTGTAACTGCCTTGTTTTTTCCCACATTATCCTCCCTCTTTTTCTCCAATTAAAAGCATGAATGAGTTGTCTTTCCACCCCTCTTTATCTTTCCCACTTTCTTTAGAAAATTTGTGACCATATTCATAGATTTGGAAACTTCTTTATGCACCTATGGGGTATTTGACTAGTTTTGGTAAGTTTGCTTTTTGACCAATTCGAATAGAATCCTTATGATTTCAAACCACTCATGTAATTATATATTTTAGCAGCCTATTACTTCATAAGGTTTCATATTGTACACTTACTCAATACATAATAGTTTTATGCCCCAATTTCAGTCTCCTTTGCTGTGAATTTTGCATGGTTGATTAGAAATTTTGTGAGTGTTATTTTTCTATCACTTGGGTTAAATTTATACAAGGTATCAGATCCTTTATAGATGGATTTATATCCTTCCATATTGCTATTGCAGGTTCAGTTCGACATCTTGACTGCGAGTGCATTCTACTGACTGGAGGGCACAGTTACTGAGCTATGGACCAATCTCAAAATATCATCTTGACTCCATTCAATTTATTTGAGTGGAAAGTTGAGATATAGATATTGTTGAGATAGAAAGGTCTCTATAGGGTGACTATGGCAACTTAGACAGAGCCCAATGCAACTACAGAGAAAATTAAATGGCACAATAGGAGGGATGAGGCCTATGGCCTTTTATGTCTGAGCATTTCAAGAGACCTCCTCTTCCATATTCATGGATTGACATCACCTAATGAGGTTTGGGAGAATATTGTATATATTTTTGGAAATACAGATGAGATGAGAGGACATCAAATAAAGAATGATCAGATCTCCTTGAGTCCCAGTAGCTTCGAATCATTGCAACTCTAATTTTCCAAGTTTAAGGCCCTCGTTTTGTAGGTAAAACAGCATGGTATTGAAAATAAGGAAGATCAACTAGTATTGGACATACTCTCTAAGCTTGGTCCTAACTACTCAGTGTTTTTTTTGACCTTCCATGCCACCAAGTTGATAGCACAAGCCTGGAATATTCCTAAGCTTGCAGAGTTCATGGAATCCCTCACACAGGACCAAGATAAGTTGGTGATGATGGGCACCATCAAACCTTCCAAAGACCAATTTTTGGTTGCTGGAGATTCAAGGGTGGATTCAAAAGCGAAGAAAAAAAGCTAAAAATCCACCTAAGCAAAATAGAGACAAGAACAAGTCTCAAGGGGAGTCCTAAGGCTCTAAGAAGAACTCCTAGAAGAAGAAGAATAAAGGAGAAATGAGCAAGTGCACATAGTGAAGCAAGGGCTACCATCCTGAGAGATATTGTATAAAGAAGAAAATTGACATGTTGACCCAAATATTAGAGAATAATAACATCTCCCTTCCTGATTTCTCAAAGAAGATGGAACGAGGATCAAATTCAGAAGACAGGGAGAGAGTACATGCCTTGGCTGTTGGCACATCAAGCTCACCTAGCTTCATCATTGATTCTAGAGATTCTAGAAATTTGGTTTTGAAAAAGGATACATTCTCCTATCTTGACATGTCGAAAGGTCCACCAATATTTTTGGGAGATGACTCTCTCACTGACAGTTTGGGGAAGGGTAGGATTGATCTTGACCATTGTAATTTCAATAATGTGTTGTATGTTCCAGGTATTTCCTCTAATCTCTTATCAGTGTATCAGATGACTCACACTGGGTCTCCAAATAAGGTCACCTTCTCCCTTGATGATGTTGAAATCACTGATATTTTGAATGGTAAATTCATAGGAAAAGGTGTTGTTGATCACACTTTGAAGGTATACAAGTTTTCCCATTTTCTACCCTACTCAAACCCCTCTGCTCTTCTGATTCATGATAATGAAGCAAGCAATATTTGTCATGAAATATTTGGCCATCTGAACTATAAGCATCTTTTTGACTTGAGTGAAAAATATATGGTCATACGGGTTACCAAAGATCATGTTTTCTAAGGGAGCCTGTCAAGGTTTTGTCCTATGAAAACACCGAGAGCACAAGTATGAGAGAGATAGTCATGAGAGAACTTATGCACCTCTTGAGTTGATCCACAGTGACATTGTTGTTCCATTCCCTCATGTGTCTATGAGTCAAGACAAATATGCACTCACCTTCATAGATGGATTTTCCAGGTTATGTTGGGTCTATTTCCTAAAGCACAAGTCTGAAGTTTTTGACCTCTTCAAGGTCTTTTGAGCCTTGGTTGAGAACCAGTCTGGGAGGAGACTCAATATACTCAGATATGAAAATGGTGGTGAATATGTCAATTTTGATTTCATTTAGTATTGTAAATATGCAGGTATCGAGATGGAGCTTTCGATCCCTTACACACCATGGAAAAATGGTGTTGCTAAGAGAAAGTGAGAGATCACTAAAAGAGATGGAAACCTGCATGATGGAGTCTAAGAATTTGCAACCAAAGTTTTGGGCCATCCTACATCCAGAACAAGGTTCCTCATAAGCATCTTGATTGTATTATTCCTTTCTAATCTTGGAGTGGGCACAAGCCAAATGTGACCCATTTAAGGATTTTTGGCTCTAAGGCTTGGGATAGAATTCCAACTGAAAAGAGGAAGGCTTTGCAACACAAAATAAAAGAGTGCCTATTTTTTGGGTATTCTAAATATTCAAAAGGGTACAATATGATCAACTTGAGCACTAACAAATATTTCATTGAAAGAAGTGTTTAGTTCGAAGAAGAGCCTTTAGCAGCAGTTGAAGTTGGAGAGTCCATTTCATCGCCATAACCATTGATTGTAAGTGAAGAGACTAATAAGTTTGTTGATTCAGATATGTATGATAATGATTATTTAATTGCAGATACTAATAGTCCTACAAGAAAAAAATGGGCAGAAAATACCGTTCATGTAGCTGGGGAACTAGCTGGAAATCCTAATGACACTAGGAGGACTAGATGTCAATTTGAGAGTGCCCTTTGTGTGAAAGATCCTATATTTGCTGAGAATTTCTATATGATGGTTGAATTAGATCCATATACATATGAATATTCAGAACATGATCCAATATGGCATACAACCATGAAATAAGAATTCAGCTCACTTCAAAACAACAACATTTGGGAACTGGTTGATCTTCCGTCAAGGAGGAAGCTAGTTCAGTGTAAGTGGGTCTTCAAGACTAAGTTTGTTGCTGATGTTTAACCTTTGAAATATAAGGAAATATTTTTATCCAAGGGCTACTCACTAGTACATTGTATTGACTACAATGAAACCTTTGCACCAGTGGCAAAGATGGAATCCATAAGACTAGCTCTAGCCATTGTAGCTTCGAAGCAGTGGAAAGTACATCACATGGATGTGAAGTGTGTTTTATTTAATGGATATATCACTGAAGAGATTTACATGTAGGATCCTGAAGGTTTTTTTTCTAATCCTTTTTTAGTGTGTTAAATAAATCATTGTATGGGCTCAAGCAAGCCCCCAGGGCTTGGTATGTCAAAATTGATGGATTTCCGCTATTATTGAGTTTTGTTCGATGCAAGTCTGATCCAAATGTTTATTTGAAGCTGATTGATGGTTATTTGATGATTATTTTTTTATATGTGGATGACCTACTGATTACAAGAAGTTCAAATAAAGAGATTTCCTCCTTGAAGGATGCAATGAACCATGCATTTTCCATGACAAATTTGGGATTGTTGAGCCAATTCTTAGGTCTTGAAACTGATCAATACCAACATGGAATCAAAGTAAATCAGTCCAAGTATGCTTCATATTTTCTCATCAAGTTCAGCATGAAATATTGCAATACAAGCAAGACTCCATTCCTTTCAGGAGATAAGCTTGAAGAAGCAGGTTCTTCTCCTATGGTAAATAATACACTATATAGGCAGTTGATTGGGTGTTTGCTTTATCTTACACACTCTCGACCTGATTTATATTATGTAGTTAGTGTGAATTCAAGATACATGGATTTACCTCATGAAATCGGCTGGAGAGAAGCCAAGAGGATCCTAAAATTTGTTCAAGGAACAAGAACTCATGGGATCTTCTACAAAGCAAAATCTGATCTTGATTTGATTGGATTTACTGACAGTGATTGGGCCTCTGACAACACAGTTCGAAAGTCTACATCAGGATATGTGTTCATGCTTGTAGAATTACCAATAAGCTGGTGAAGTAAGAAGAAGAGTTTCATAGCACTCTCATTTACAGAAGCAGAGTATAGAGGAGTTGTAAATGCAACAACTCAATGTTTATGGTTGCAGGGGATACTTGGAGAATGTGGCTTCCAATCATATTTTTCAACTATTATCTACTATGATAATCAGAGCACTATTTGAATATTCAATGATCCAATTTAGAGACAGCGAACCAAGCACATTTAGATCCATATGCACTACATCAAATAGCTTTTGCATGATGGTATCATTTTTCTACTCTTATGTGCATCTTCAGAACAAGTAGCAAACATCTTCACCAAAGTTTTTTATCAGAATACCTTCAGCAATATCAAATCACTATTGGGGTTTGGTGATCATGCTATGAAGCATGATTGACAAGAATATTTCCAAATTTTGTTTCATGTCCATGTTTTAAGGGAGGATTTTTCCCACTGGGTTTTTGCCTCTTTCCTTGGTTGTATGGACAAGCAGTATGTAAAGGGTGACTAATCCTTATTGCTAGTCCTTGTAGTTTTCTGATATTTACTCATAAATTTAGTATTAAAGGGGGGTGTTAGAATAATCCACCCATAGTTACCTAAATTTGACATTAATTAATCATTTTTGTCTTATTACCTAGATTCCTAGATTCCATTCTATGCTAGTTGTCTTCCACATGTCCTAGAAGTCAACACATGCTAAAAATGGGTCATGGAGCACTTGGGAAGCATTGTAGAAACAAATTTTAGAAAGTATGATTTTATTCTTGGTTACTAAAGTGCATTTCTGCTTTTTCTGAAAGCTGCCTTGCTTTACAACAGTTTTAAGGAAAAAGGAAAAGCTAGTCTAGGTGTAACTGCCTTGTTTTTTTCCCACATTATCCTACCTCTTTTTCTCCAACTAAAAGCATGAATGAGTTGTATTTCCATCCCTCTTTATATTTCCCACTTGATTTAGCAAATTCTTAATCATCTTCATCTATTTGGAAACTGCTTTATGCACCTATGGGGGATTTGACTAGTTTTGGTAAGCTCGCCTTTTGACCAATTCGAATAACATCCTTATGCTTTCGAACCAGTCATGTCATTATATATTTTAGCAGCCTATTACTTCATAAGTTTTGTTATTGTACACTTAGTTAATACACATTATTGTTATGCTCCAATTTCAATCTCCTTTAGTTTGAATTTTGCATGGTTGATTAGAAATTTTGTGAGTGTTATTGTTCTATCACTTGGGCTCAATTTAAAAAAGAAGTGATGTGACCAAAATAGATTTGTTATGCATTATTTTTATAAATAAGAGATAATTTACTTTTGAAGTCAATAAATAGACGATCACTATTAATAATACACATTCGAGGAGTGATGTGACCCGAGGGGATTTGGTGTGTTATTTTTAGGAAAATCAGCCAAGTTATTTTTCAAGTCCACAAAGGGTGGTAAAATCCGCGCTAAATGTTGAATTTTTCAACTTTTTCTAGTTTATTTTTTTATTTTTTATTTACGTAATATGGTAGAAATTTTAGATCAATTCTTGAAAAAGTATATGATAGTTGTTAAACTTGCATGATTTTAGTTCCATTGGGGTATTTTAGGATCATGAATCTATTTATGCATTCAAAAAATTATTTGGGAACTTCAAAATTCATATTTTGTAGAGCTAAATAAACACATTTCGATAAACAAATCACCCAAAAGTCCAAAACAGATAACAAATTGACCACTCCAAAATCAATTTTTAATCATGCTTAAAAGGGTAAAAGCCATCATTTTCCAAAAATGTAGGAAATGATTTTGTTAAGACCTTTCTTTTCTATGGAAAACCAAAATGGGGATTTAACATTAAAAAGAAAAAATTAAACTTTGGGAAGAAGAACTAAATTAAAATTGGTGGGCCCATAAAAGTCTCCAAGACTTAAGGAATCATATTTAAAGACTGAAATTAAAAAATTATTAAAACAAATTATATTTGTTTTAAGAAGAAGAGTTTAAAAAATAAATAAAAGAATTGTAATATTAAAAAATGATATCCAATGGTAACATAGTTCAGTGTCAAGGTCATGTTGTAACAAGAAAAAATTATGAATTATGGTCGATCAAAACGAAGTCATTCCTAAAGTCATAGGTATCTTGGGACACAATTGAAGCTGGGTTCATAGGACCAAATCAGACAACAATTCAGGCCATGACTAATTCCCAGAGAGCATTGCTGAATGAATAGAGGAAGAGAGAATCCAGAGCATTGTGGGAAATTCAACAATGTACAAATGACACAATTTTTCTTAAGATCGCAAAATCTAAAATTGCAACAGAATCCTGGGATATCTTGGGGAAGGCCTATCGAGGAACAAATAAGGTGAAAAATGTGAAGGTATAGAATCTCAGAACAAAATTTGAAACCGTGAAGATGAAAAAGTATGAGATAATAGACCAATTTATGAAGAAATTAATTACAGTGGTCAACCAACTAAGAATCCATGCATAAGACAAAAGATGTGGCAGTGTTTAGAATTTTTTGAGAATCCTTACTAAGAAATTTTGTATGGTAGTAGTTTCCATTGAATAATCGAAGGATTTTACACATACTCAAGAGATGAGTTTATAGGATCACTATTGTCTTATGAATCAAGACTTAATATGGAAGAAGAAACACTTGAACATGTTTTGAGCACACAAGATTCTATTAGTAGAGGTAGTGGAATAAATAACAGAGGAAGGGGAAGATTCAACAACTACAATTCACAAAGAGAGAACGAGAAAATTATGGAGAAAGAAGAAAATCCACAACACCCTCCGATTTTAGGGGGGAGAGGAAGAGGTTTTCAACAAAATAGAAACTATGAAAAGTCTAAAACTCGATGATATTATTGCAACCAATTTGGACATTTAGCCAATGAATGTAGGATAAAGTAGGAATCCCTAAATAAAAATAGACTCTACTGTATCTAATAGATTTGAAATTACCTTTGAATCTATGTTTCTAAGCTATCATGAAGCTCAAGAAAGAAATAAAGACCTTTGGTTGTTAGATAGTGGTTGTAGTAATCACATGTCATGATTTAAAATCCTATTTATAAATGTAGACAAATCAGTCAAGTCTTATGTCATATTAGGATATGATAAAATTGTCATTGTATTTGGTAAAGTGACATTAAGTTTTCTAACCAAACAAAATGTATAATGTCTATCTAGTTACTTGCCTAACGCACGACTTAATGAGTGTTGGTCAACTCATTGAACATGGCTACAAACTCATGTTTAGAAAAAATTCTTGTACAATCTTGGATAAATTCCCAAGTATAAATCTCATTGCTATGATTAAAACGACCAAGAATAGAACCTTCCATTTGACATTAAAGAATGCCAACTAGTTAGCTTGACGTGTACACAATGTCACCACTCTAGATGATTCTTGGTTAAGGAATTTGATATTTCATCATCTACACTTTGGTGAGCTAAATTTATTCTAGCAGAAACAAATGGTTAAAGGATTTCTAGTAGTTCATGAAACAACAAAATCTTGTGAGAGTTTCATCTCGGGAAAACGACATAGAGAAAGATTTCCATCTAGTGCATCATAAAGAGAAAGAGCACCATTATATCCGGTGCATACTGACTTATGTGGTCCCATGAAAACATAGTACTTAGGAGGGAAACTTTATTTTCTCACTTTCATTGATTATTTCAATCGGAAAACTTGGGCATAAATTCTAAGAAAAAATATGAAACCTTTTATATGCTTAAGGAGTTCAAATATTTAGCAAAAAAACTGATTTCTCTATACATCTAAGTAATATGATATAATAGAGGACGTGTGTATGATTCCAAATATTTTTATAAATTATTGCAAATATCATGGAATTAAAAGAAAATTTACAACCAAGTATCCTCAACAAAATGGGATAACAAAAAGGAAAAACATCGCGATAATGAATATGGCCATAGGTATTCTCAATTAAAGTAACTTCAAAATGAATTTTGGGGTGAAGTTGTTGCATGCTCATTCTATATATTAAATAGATCACCTACAAAGAGTGTCGAAAATAAAGTTCCTTAAGAAGCATGGAGTGGAACAAATTCAAGTGTTCAACATTTCAGAGTATTTTGATGTGTAGCTTATGCACATGTTCCTGAACAACTAAGAACAAAGTTGGATGATAGGAGTGAAAAAATCCATTGTAAACGGTATAGTGAGCATTAAAAATCCTATATGTTGTACAATCAAGTCACCAAGAATTTTATTGTAAGCAGAGATATGAAAATTAATGAAGCAGAAGCTTGGAACATTCAACTAAAACTTGAAATTCATCACCTTTATTACGAGTATAATATCAAGTGGAACCATCAAGACAACAAGGATCTCCATTCGGATTACCAAGATTGCATATTCAAGGTGAAAGTTCAACACATGGAGAACAACAAGGAAATAGTACTCACTCTAGTTGTGACTCAGCACCCACATTATCTTCATTATAAAGAAACAAAAAGACAAGAAGTTTAAGATAAGTTTATAGTCTAGATGATGACGTAGATATGCAAGTTCCTTTTTCATTATTTTCATGTGAGCATATGAATTTTGAAGAAGCTATTAAAGAATACCAAAGGATTCAAATTATGAAAAATAAATTGAGTCAATTGAAAAGCACGACACTTGGGATGTTGTATATCTTCCAGAAGGAAATGATAACATAGGAGTTATCTGAGTTTATAAAAACAAATTGAATGAAAGTGGAGAAGTGGAGAAGCGTAGCGCAAGACTAGCTGCAAAAGATTTTGGACAACATACTAGAATTGATTATAGAGAAACCTTTTATCCAATAGCAAGGTTAGACACCATTAGAATAGTTTTGGCATTGAAAAATCAAAACAAATCAACATCGCTAAATGGAATTTTGGAAGAAGAAGTGTACATAAATCAACCACGTGGATATGAAATCAAGAATCAAAAGTGGAATGTTTATAAACTGAAAAAAGATTTGTATGGCTTGACACAAGCGCCAAGAGCATGTTATGGAAAAATTGATTGATATCTAATTAGTAATGGATTTTGCATAAGCAAATATGAATCCACATTGGACACCAAAATAAATTAGCAAAACAAAATATTGATTGTAAGTTTGTATGTGCATGATATAATTTACACACGAAATTAATGCTAGAAAATTTCAGATCAGTCATGAAAAGAGAGTTTGAAATGACATATCTTGGGTTAATGAAGTACTTTGCTTGCATTGAAGTTGAGCAATCATACAGTGACATATTTATGTGTCAAAAAACGTATGCTAAAAATGTTTGAATATATTTAGAATGTTGAATTGGAAGGCAACATAGACTATAGTAGTAATAGGCATAAAGTTGAGCAAGCAAGAACAAGGAGCAATAGTGGATCCCACTTTGTAAAAAAGACTTGTTGGATCTTGATATATTTAACAACCACAATACCAAACATCATGTATTCCATTAGTTTAATCTCTAGGTTTATGGAAAGTCCAAAAAATTCTCATTGGAAAGCAGGGAAAATAATTTTGAGATATATTACACATAAAACTAATTTTGGTATCATGTATTCAAATACAAATTGTATTTGGGCTGATGCAAAATCATGGACTCCTTTAAAGACACTTTAGATGCCACATAATACTGGAAAAACCTGGAACCTCTGACTTTAGCTTAGAATTAAGGGTACTTCCCTAATGTATTTGAAGATGATCTAAAAAGACAAAAGATAGACAATTAAATCAGCTTTCATAATATATAACATTTATGCAGAAAAAATGTGTGTAAAGTATTATAAAATTAGTTTCCATGAAATTGGTTTTTCAAAATTTCATCACATCATAACATATATCTTTGTGCAGGTGCAACAATATATGAGATAAATGATGTCAATTTTGGATAAAATCTTGCATAAATATAAAGGACATATGGGCCTAGTGCAACACTATTTATTTGTAATTTTTCATGAATTATTTTATTATTATTATTAATTATTGAATTAAGAAAAGCTTGAAATCAAAACATTCTGTGTGGGTGCAACACTTTAGAGGAAAAAATTAATGAAACCCTTGATTTCTGTATATAAGATGGTAGATGTTGCTCTATTATAGTGCACCATATAGTTTTCTTGGGAAATTGTGAAGGAAATCAAAGTTATATAAAAAACAATCGATGTATCTATTTTTGAAAACTAACGTGTGTCATTTAGAAAAACAATAATAAATAATTAAAACATACATTTGAAGAAAAAAATTACATATTCAGAATCGTATGATAGTACTATACAATATTCTAAATTTTCATTAAAAAATAGTGTGTTTGTCAAAGCAAAACACACCATCGAAACTAAGCATATTGATAAAGTTATAAAAGGCAGCAAATAACCCTTTTTTATTTGTCTTAGCACATAGGTTCAGTATTCTAAAGCTATTTCTAAACATAATGCCAAACCTTATTCCCACCGAGATTTTAAATTTTAAAAACACACATATGCGTTTTAGCGTTATTCATATCACATATGCATTTTTGATTAACTAGATTGGTATGAGAGTAAAAAAGAGTAAATACCAAGTTAGTGGATAGTACTTGGGAGAAACCCCATCTAAAAATAAAATATAATGGTAATTATTGGCCCCTACAAAGTGGTTTAGTGCGGAAAAATGACAACTCTTAGGCTAAAATTTGTTAATGGTTGTGGATAATGAGGTGAAATTATTGGAGGTTCAAGGCGCTTGTCCATGGAGCTTGTTCATGGTGCTTAAGACATAGAAGATTATTTTTAGACTTAATGATTGAATTTTATTTCGTAACCTTTATCTAAGGCTCGAAACTCATATCTAGCTCTAAATTATTCCTAATGGTACCAACACATCCACTATGAGGATACGGATTACAAGATCATTTATGCTGTTTGGAAGCATTATTTTTGTTTGTGGACCCAAAAAAGCATCTTTTAGGGCCTAACGCCAAGGTGTCATCTCTCGACTATGTTGAGGCTCCATGATGTATATATTGTGCTCGAGAACGGCTTAGGGTTTCTCCCACAACTATGTCTAGGATATGCTCATGAGGTCAAATATGGTGGATCAAATTTCATTCTTAAAACTATATTCTAAGAAGTTTTATTTATGGTACAAGGCCTAGGTTTCCTACCTTAACAATGTCCAAGACCCATGGATTCATATCTAGTATCCAAAACCTTCTAATGACATCCATGTCACCACTCGAAGGAAAGGGTAACTTCAAGAGGTCATGGAGGGTCATTTGAGGCGTTTTTCATGGTCATGGATTCCTAGAATGTTTTTTTAGAGTACAATCCCAATGTTTACTCCCCCAGCAATGTCAAAGGAAGCACAACCCATACCTAGTTCTTGTAAGTCATGTGAGGTGATTCGAGGTATCATTTTAGGCCTTGGATGGATATAATATTCCTTTATGGACTAAGGATTTGGTTTGCTTTGTCAACCATGTGTAACGCCTTGAGAACCATGTCTAATATTTAAAACGTCTCGATGGCATGATTATCCCCAATTTTTTGGTAGGGATACCGTCAATAGGTCCTCCGTGGTAGTTTGAAGTGTCCTTATTGACCTTCACTGACTAAGGGATTCATTTAGGGCCCAAAGCTTGGGTTTCCTCCCATTTCCCTATATATCGACCCGAGACCCATAACTACTATAAAACAAATCACCAATCAATTGTATATACCTAATCTAAGGCCAAATACACCTTAGAGAGGTCATGTGTGGTTGCTTCATACATTATTATTTCCTTTGGATCCCTAGAAGTTTCCTTTATTTTTTATGACCTGGGTTTCTTGATCGCTCAACCATGTAAAAGGTCTTTAAACCCATCTTTACTGATTAAAACAACTTAATGGTGTCAATTCCCACGCATATAGCTAAAGATGGCCTCAAGAGGTAACATATGGTTGTTTAAGGTGTTTTTGGTGGTCCTAGATTCCTAGAAGCTTCATCTAGGGCCTAAAGTAGAGGTTTCATTCCTTGAAAATGTCTAATACCCTGGGGCCCTCCATCCCACTTATATTTATTCCCCTCCTACCAATCCCTTTCATTTATATTTTCCCTCCCTCCATCTCCCCCTCATATCTCTCCCCTACCCATCCCTCCCTTCCCCTTATATTTCTCCTCCCTTCATACCCCCAATATATGTCCCCTACCCATCCCTCCCTCCCATGATTTCCTATACACCTTCCTCTCCCTCCTTTTGAATCTCCCCCTCTTAACGAATGTAATGTTGGGCCACAAGCCACTTCGTAGACCATATGGATGGAATATTGGGAGTCTAAATGGTATTATAATGGGATAAGGGTGCCATTATAGGTTTTTGTATGGGAGGGATGGGTATCTGGACATTAACTATAGTAATGGAAGAGAAGACAATAATTCCTTAAATCAACACAAATGCCTTATAGATGGAATATTTGGCCTTTAGTGGGATATGGGTCTCGTTATGAGGTTTTATGCACTAAGGATGGGTCTGAGGGTCTTAACCATGGTAATGGGACAATAGTGTAATATAAACAAGTCTTAAACCACTACACATGCCCTTGAAAGGGGATATTTAGCCTTAATATGGGATATATGTGCCACTAGACTATTTTATGCATTGAATATTGTTCAAGAGGCATTGACAATGGTCATATAGGAACCATTATGAATATTTTCAGACGAGAGATAGTTACAAAGACACTACCATGGTCCAAGGATAGGTTTGGAGGTATTAACCATTGGTATGTATTATGTAATATGGTTATAAAGTTTAAATATTTGATATGCACTAAATCACATATGCAATTTAGTGATCATGTAACACAAACCGCTTGTTAAGTAAAAATCAATGTATCCATATCGCATATGCGATATAGCGCATATGTGATAAAATGGGCATGCTTTATATCGCATATGCGATATGTGTTATATAAAAAATGTTGGGTTGCATGCTATGGGCTAGGTTTACTATAGAAAAGGACATAATTCTTCTAAATCCATGCACAGAGAACTGTTCGACCTGCATATTAATCATTTCTTACACAAATCCATAGGTATTGTACAAGTTTGGGTGGATTTCAATGGGGAATGTACGTAATAGAGGTTGAAAGTAAGCGAGGAAGGTTCTTACACCAGAAGAAGATGAAAATAAAAAATAAAATAAGAGTGAAGATTCAAGAAATCATCGGGATTCATTGGATGAGCAAATAGTTCCCATTCCCACTCAATAGATACCTGACATAGAGGCTGAGGAAGATAATGCAACATTAAAGGAAGTTGGTTAAAGGGGAGATGATATTCTTGTTCCATTATTAAACGAACAATATTTTGAAGAGTTCAATAATTATGTTACTCCTAATGCTAGTGTGACTCTGCAACAACCATTCCAAGTGGTTCAATCTCCTAATCGAAGTTGTCATCTTGCAGTGGATGTAAATGTCACTCCAACATTTCAAATGACAAAAAATCTCACATCAAAATGAAAGAGAAATCCTAAACGCATACAAGTGGATGAGAGAGAATTTACTTCCATGGAAATTAAGGGGGCTAAACGCACTATCCTTTGTCATTGTTCTCAAATAGTGAAACAATATTTTGATAACAAATCCAAAACTGGTAAATGCCAATTGTTTTTAGCTTAGCTTAAATCTAGAAATATGGCAACTGATAGAAGAAAGTTAGGCATAAGAACATTGAAGAATATTGAATCAAGTATACACATTGTTAAATCTCTTTCTATTGCATTCACATCAATTGGTAAAAAAAATCGTTCATAGGACTGTAATGTGACTTACCACATATTGGCTGAATCAATCGTATGTAGATCAACAAGACAACATTGTTTACTTAAATGCACATCACAAATTGTTCCTTTAAGTCTAAATACACTTAAAAAAATTCAGTAAGAAGAGACATCCTTGATGTAGAGGGACAAATGGAAACATTATGGGCATTTATAGGTAGGTTTCTCTGCAAAGACATGAAGTTAGTCGAAGCATTGAAGGGAATAGTGCACACTTTTTGGCATGATAACACTAGGCCTTCTTCTAATAGAAAGGATGTGTTAAAACACTATTAGGATGCGTTTTTTACATCCTAACCATGTGCAGGAATGCGCAAGTAAAGTACCACCAATGTCATCCAGATATTTCATCCATAGCATGATGTGTCTGAGGAAATATGGGCATAAAAATTACTTAAAACAATGTGTAGAGGGTTCTTGAAACAATTTTGGAGGGCTATCATTATGGTATGATTTCATCCGTGAGATTGAAAATCAATCATTTGAGAAAGAAATTGTCGAAAAGCAGAACTATTAGTATGAGACATATCAGCGACATGATGGGAAAGAAAGTAAGAAGATTAAATTGGTGACTTCATAGGTGACTTCATGTACATTAAGTTGGTGACTACATGTACATATTTTTATGTTGTTTTATAACACTATTTATCTTTTTACACTAGGTGCAAGTGTGTGATTTTATTTCAGAGTTTTGTGGAAAGATCCAACAGTACATTCAACATGTTGATATGGCACAGTAGCAAGAAGAGCAATTTAGAATATGTCTAGACACCTTCCCTCTCAGAACAAAACTATCAGTGGTTGAATTTGCAGAAAATTACACCCTACAACCACAAAATGAAATACAAAGTCAATACTGTCACTCAGAGCAGGTGAGCATAATGGTCCATATCACGTATCGACACGGATAAGATGTCAATGAAAAGAAATGTTTGATACTGAAAGAAAGTCACTTCTACATAAGTGAAAACCGGACCCATGAAACCCATTACGTGCAACATTGATTTAAATTATTATATGATCATGTGATAGCTATGGATATACCATTTTATCATCATTTCATTTGGTCAGATGGTTGTGTTGGATAGTTCAGGAATTCACATGTATTTCAATGGTTGTGTTTGTTGCACATAAAATACAAGGTGCCACATATATGGAACTACATTGAAACTAGTCATGGTAAAGGAGAGAATGATGGTGCTGGTGCATGCATAAAAACTTCCCTTTGAAGGGAGGAGATGAATTTTACAGGTGCTCGCCTTTGAGATGTTGCATCTATAGTGAAATGGTGTGCATATGTCATCGGAGAACAAGCAACAAGAAAACACTTAGTGCAAAGAATATTCTGGGAGGTGACAAATGTGGATCGATCCCAAACTCATTGGGTGAACACAATGCATGGAACTCAGTAGTTTCATTCAATTATAAGATCAGACAACTCGGCCCTACAAATTTGGACAAGACTGAAGGTTTACTTTTGCAATTCCTGTAGCATCAATGAATGGGATGATTGTGAGTATACAAATACAGTTGATACATGGGATCAAGTAACACTTGGCATCGATTTCAAAGGGGTTAATGAAATAGACCATTTGGAAGATCATCAAACACACATTTCTACATACTATGATCACATATTGGATCTCATACAAGGAGGTACAAAGAAGTAAATTAGTAGTACCTAAATTAGAAATTTAATTTATGTATAGTTAACTCGATGTATTTCCTTTCACAATTCAGATATATACAGTCATTGCCCCAAAAAATAGTGAATGGGGTTCTGACTATTTGTTGGCCCGTTGCTTAGAGGGGAAACAAACCATTTTCGAACCTGTTACAGATGATGAAAATATTGAATGTCCAATTGTCTCGATGGTTATAAAAGGGGAGTACTTAATAATAGCAGCACAACAGAAAATGAAGGGTGGGTATGTATATCAGGATTATAGACTAGGATCTATTGTATACCACTTAACCAACCTAGTAGTTGGTATAAACATCAATATTCACACTTTAGAACAAAAATAGGTCACATGTACGATATTTTCTACCTCATATAGAGTACGAAATATTGATGGACACCATCGGTAGCAGAAATGATCTAGATGGCCTACTCGAATGAGTGCATTGTCGGGTGTTGCTAGATTTTCTAGTCTATCTAGATTGTCAGGTGCATTATTTAACCTTTAAAGTGAATGTTGAAGCACAATTTCAATTATTTATCCTTAGTTTATTCCCAATGTAATAAACCTGTGATTGACGGATACCATTCACATACATAATATTATTCAGAGGATACTAGACACTATAAACACGATCGTACAACCTCAGGTGAGATATCTATAAATCATGTTTGCACATTTTCATTGGGTTCTCTTTATTTTATTATGAGAGTACTAATGTTTAGCCTTTTGTGTGCCTTAGATAAAAATACCACTTATGGTACATTGGAATTGCCAAGAACCACCCGATGTCTTTAGACACCAACAAATAAAAATAAAAAAATAACATGCTCTCAAGTTGTTGAAATTTACTTTTTTTGATGTTTTTTAGATTAATGTACATTTAATCAGATTGCTGGGTCAACTCTGCAAAAACCTAGACCCTGCTTGTGTTGGTAGGGTTCTCATATATCCTTTACAATACAGACTTGCACGAGCCAACGCCATGCAGTTTTGCTGCTCCATTTGTTTTTTCGCTCCGAGACCGAAAGTCACCACGTGTCCCTAAATGACATTTTCATGCAACTTTCAACTCAACATAACTCGAAAACCAGAGGTCGGATCGATGAACCGTCGACTGCGTTGGTCTCCTGGAATGCGATTACCTCTAGGTGGCTCTCTCCCTCATGTTTTCAAGGCCTGGTGACTTCATTGTCCATTGATTTCGTAAACAAGGGTTTTTCTCAATTTACTTCAATGCAAGTCTAGTATTGGTGGGTCAATGCATGAAAACCATCGACCATGCCTATGTTGATAGGTTTCCCATATTGTCCTTTCCCATACATATTTTCAAGATCCAACGACATTAAATTTGGTTGCTCTGCTTGTTTTTTCACTCCCGGACCGAAATTCACCAAGTGTCCCTGAATGACATTTTCACGTGACTTTCAACTGGACATAACTCAGAAACTAGAGGTTGGATTGAAGAACCGTCGAATGCATTGGTCTCCTGGAATGCAATTACCTCTAGGTGGCACTCTCCCTTGTGTTTTCAAGTCCCAGTGACTTCATTGTGCATTGATTTCGTAAAGTATGGTTTTGCTCAGTTTTCATCAATGCAACTCTAGAATTGGTGGGTCAACACATGAAAACCCTCGATTGTTCCTATGTTGGTAGGGTTCCCATATCTCCCTTTCCTATACATACTTGCAGGATGCAACGACATGCAATTTTTCTTCTCCATTTGTTTCTTTGCTCCTGGACAGAAAGTCACAAAGTGTCTGTGGATGACATTTTCATGCAACTTTCAACTAGACATAACTCAAAAATGAGAATTTGGATCAAAGAACCATTGTCTCTGTTGGTCTCCTAGCATGTGATTACCTCTAGGTGGCCCTCTCCCTCATGTTTTGAAGGCCCAGTGACTTCATTGTTCTTTGATTTTGTAAACTAGGGTTTTGCTTAGTTTCCTTCAATGCAACTCTAGCATTGGTGGGTCAACTCTGCAAAACCCTCAGCTGTGCCTATGTTGGTAGGGTTCATAGGCTATATTATTCTTGTACTAAATTATAAGCCAAAAATTCACATAATAAAACTAGGGTTCACAAATTGAGACATGGAACTACAAACTAGGTTTTTATGACCTCTTTTTGGTTGAAAACCAAATTAGATTGGTTAGTATCATTTAAGTAGAAATCAAAAGGCCATATACCTAGGCTATGGACATACATGAAATAAAATGAATAGGGTTGAACACAGATCACAAGTGGAAGTTCGCATGCATGCATGACTTAGAAGTAGAAACACATGTACATGAATAACAAGGAAAATCAACTAAGGTGCTTATGACCTCTTTAGGTTTATATCATTAGATTGGTTTTATGACCTATTTACAAGTTATGTGATGGAATTAGGCTTTTATGACCTCTTTACAATTTATGAGATGGAACTAGAAACACATGCACATGTACAAATTGAAAACCAACTAGGGTTTCATGAACTACAAATTGCATGATATAACTAGGGTTGAGAAGTTATGAGATGGAACTAGAGTTTTATTCCCTCTTTACAAGTTATGAGATGGAAGTAGAAACACATGTACATGTACAAATTGAAAACCAACTAGGGGTTCATGAACTAAAAATTGCATGATATAACTAGGGTTGAGAAGTTATGAGATGGAAGTGGGGTTTTATGACCTCTGTACAAGTTACGAGATGGAAGTAGGGTTTTATGACCTCTTTACAAGTTATGAGATGGAAGTAGAAACACATGTACATGTACAAATTGAAAACCAACTAGGCTTTCATGAATTACAAATTGCATGCTAAAACTAGGGTTTAGAAGTTATGAGATGGAACTAGGGTTTTATGACCTCTTTACAAGTTATGGTATGGAACTAGAAACACATGTACATGTACAAATTGAACACCAACTAGGTTTTAATGAACTACAAATTGCATGCTATAGCTATGGTTTTGAATTTATGATATGGAACTAGGGTTTTATGACCTCTTTAGGTTTGAAAATAAAATTAGATTGGTTAGTATCCTTTAAGTAGAAACAAAAAGGCCATATACCTAGGCTATGCACATACATGAAATAAAATGAATCTGGGTTGAACATGGATCACAAGTGGAAGTTAAAATGCATGCATGACATAGAAGTAGAAACACATGTACATGAATAACAAGCAAAACCAACTAAGGTACTTATCACCTATTTAGGTTTATATCATTAGATTGGTTTTATGACCTATTTACAAGTTATGAGATGGAACTAGGGTTATGGTATGGTATGGTATGTTAATATGTTATTGTATGTTAGTAGTGTAGGGTATGGTATGGTATGTTAGTATGTTATGGTATGTTACTATTGTAGGGTATGGTGTGGTATGGTATGTTAGTATGGTATCGTGTGGTATGGTATGGTATGGTATGGTATGGTATGGTATGATGTTATGATGTTAGTGTTATGATGTTATGATGTTAATGTATGGAATTTACATATTTTATGGTATGATTATGATATGCATAGGGTTTCATGAACTATTTAGTTATAGATCATTATATTGGTTAGTATCATTTAAGTAGAAACCAAAAGGCCATATACCTAGGCTATGCACATAGATGAAACAAAATGAATAGGGTTGAACATGGATCCCAAGTGGAAGCTCACATGCATGCATGAATTAGAAGTAGAAACACATGTATAATGTTATGATGTTATTTTTATGGCTATGATGTTATGATGTTATGATGTTTGTGCTATGATGTAGTGTATGGTATGTTTATGATGTTAAAAATTTGATGATAATTGAATTTAGGTAGTTGTATGGTATGGTTATGGTTATGGTGTCTAGTGATTATCTCCCATGAGTTACTTAATGTTTACTTAATCTTAGTTGGATGAGTCATAAATTATTCCTTGAAGTATTGGAAATATTTAAATAGTTAGTATGATATGTCACGATAAGGTCTATAATATCATAATATCACATAGGTGAACCACACATTATCATTTTAATTAAACACATACTTAATGAAAGACATAGGTAAACATATCTGAAAGGAATATAATAAATATCATGTTCCAAAATCAAGTCAACCATATGTATAAATTTGAACCTTGCTTTATATTATATACATACAAATAATGTTACAAAAATTTGCATGCCACATGGCCATAATACAAAATAGTGGATCAATATGTACATGTGTGTGTATACAAAAAAAACATTACATGTATGTATCCCCCCTATACATTTATTCTATTTATCCCCCCTTTCACTGCCATTGTCAATGTATTTTGAGAAGTCTATCTTTCTTTTATGGCTACTTAGTGGTGATCCTCAATGCTAAACAACAGGGACAGATCTCATTTGTGGAGATTGCAGATAAACCAAAATTTGTAAGTTAGTTTACCAACCTATAAAATTATATGTACATTTGTTCAAATTCCAAACCAATATAACATTTTTAATTATTGTACATGAGTAAGTTATGGTGGGCCGTGGTGCCTTACTAGCAGCGACCCCGATTGGGTTCTCTTCAAGCACCACTTGCTCACTATCAAGCTGCATAAATATATATATGTCAATGTCAAAAAATTAATGGGTGCATGAAAAAAAATACTTTCAGGTACAAATAAAACTATACTACATCGAGGGACAATGACTTTTTCAAAGAAAGTGAGACATACATGTACATTGGGGAGGGGGAGGCAGGTGAGAGAAGACCCCAATCGGGTGTTATTCAAGCACCACTTGCTCACTATCAAGATGCATAAAATAATATATATGTCAATGTCAATGTAACATCCTCGACCCTCCGACCGGGCAACAAGACGCTACTAACACCCAAAAAATGGGCAACTAGCCCCATGAAGTCTTACACAACTAAAAAATAACAACTGAAATGCTTTGAAGTAAAACATGCAGATGGGAAAACAGACCCATGAACGTGAACAAGAATAAATGCTGATATTAAAAGCTTAACATAATGCATACTAAGATGCATAAAACATATAGGGATACACAGTTACTCAACATTCAGCGGAAGCAAAACATATACATTCCAGCATTCAACATGTTCATCAGAATTCATGAACCATTAGATATAATTGCAGAGATGAAATAGTCAGGAGTACTTATATTTTTTATGAAGAAATCATCCCACAACCAGCTACGTCGCGGCAATGTTCCACCCAACCATAGGCCAGCGTGCTCATCAATCTCTCAGCAACACTGCCACCCCCGAGCTGGGCATGATTCCTCAAGGAATAAGGGTCAATGTAGGCTTACACATAGCCAAGGTTTGCCAATAAGCCAAACCCACACAGTAGGGTTTTACCAAGTCGTCAAGGAGCTAGGAAAGGATAAATTCTAAGATGGTGGCCTCAACACCAGTCTTCTCAAGCATACCCAGTGTCTAATCCTACTCTCAACAGTCCGAAGACCAACCACTGCATACTACAGCAAAACAATCCATTCACAGCTCTGTGAAGAAGGAAAAGACAACTGAGTGACAATCCCAAACAAGAGGTGAAACACAATTCAGATCCATAAGACAACTTAGGTTTGTTCTTGGCCCTAGCGTGGCCAAAACAACTCAGCAGCAACCCAAAACCAGGGTACATCAATAGCCACAAACTCACAATGAGGACTATGGAAACCTTACACAGTCCGCAGTTGGGGCAAAAGCGGAACTCCCAGCATAGACATGGGAAAACTTAGCCGACAGATGTGGCAATCAACATCCAACCAACATCCACGAGCCCATAGCACACACCATCCCCAATGTAATGGCTAGAGAACTTACATAGGAAGAAAAAGGGGAAAGAACAACTCTCAACCTCTGTGCAAAGGGAAAAGACACAATCCAAAAATGGAAGAAGAAAACACACACACAGTTCAAAATGGAAGAAGAAATCAGACTCTCAACAGCATCCAAAAATCATGGGAATAACGACAGCAACCCAAATCGTGGGTTAAACCAACAGCAATCTAGAATCATGGATGAAAACCACAACTATTTCACATACACAGCAGAAATCATGCCCTTGAGGCCGCTCTTCCAGCTCGCTGCATGCACAAAACCAAAGGAGGACCCTGACCGGTACGTGAGTAAAATGATGGGAAAACTGTGTGTGAGGAAAAACAGAACGTCTCTCTCTCTATGGATTGAATTCCCTTGGACCACAATCATGAAGGTGAGACCGAGCCCAACTCCCTGCTTGAGGGAAATGATGGCTTCTGCCGCTGGGTATGCGTACCGTCAGAGATAACAATATCCTGCCATACTAACGCCCCCCCCCATGCCCATTTTTCCTCAAGCAGTAACTGCCCTCCTCTAACACCTACCCCAAATGACTTGGTGGCTGAAAGAGATAAGAAGCTAGTTGACACATGGCACTTTCCCAATGGCTCCCACGGTTAGAGAATCCCCCCCCCTTATCCTTAGGAAAATCATGCCCTTTTCATTTTAACATTGCATCATCGTAGCTGGCTATAGATTTAATTTAATTGATGTGAGTATTTACATGATGCCAAACTATAATGTGCTGGATAGCACGATATACCATCGGCAACTATCCCTATTGCTGAAACATACACAACCAAATCGATGGTGGGGATTTTTCCTTTATCTCCTCACCATGATTGATTACATTATATACATCATGAAAACGGGGTCAAAACTGGGGTCTTACATTCCCCTCCCCATTGGAATAACACTGTCCTTGGTGTTCCAATACATAGGAATACATATCCAATTTGCACATCCCAAAATTTCAAAATTTTGCAGATCTGTCCCATGTTCAATTATTTACTTTGAACATTCAGGACCAATCCCCTCGGCTTCCATGAACTTCTCCCATCGGTTCTCAACTTTCATCTTATCCTGAAGTCTAGGAACTTTGCAACTATTTCCCTCTTCATGTTCCCTCATTGGATAGTCCCGGCGTAAATGATGTCATCCGCATTCCCAGCATTTCACTAGTTGTTTCATCTTTACTTGCTCAATTTCCTTTGAGTCTTAATTCTTGGACCATTTCTTAATGGATCTATTAGATGAATGTCCCATCACTGATCCACCTTCCTTTCCTTTGCCGATTGCTCCCAGAAGGCTTTTCACCTCCCTTTGCAAACCAATAGAGTCTTGCAAAATATGGTGGCTCATTTCACTCTGCCTTTTCTGTATCTTGAGCATCTCTCCAAGATTTTCTTAGGTCATGGAAATCATTTGAAGGAGACTTCCAGCCGAGTCCAACAACTTTTTATCTGCTTCCATGATCAATGTGCATCACCCGGTTTCACTTTGCTCACCTTTCAAATGCACCATTGAAATTCTATCAGGCCAACCATAATATAGACATTAAAATCAGTTAGTTAATTACCCAATTGGCATGACAGTCCAAGTCTTATCAAGGAGACTTTCATATTTTTCATGCCTTCCCAATAGGAACAAGAGCTCATTCATGTCCATTCTTGGGCAGGGAATTAACCATTCCATCATTCACAATTTACCTTAAGCAAACACACACATTCCACTTTCAGTCATACATGCATTCAACAATCTTTTGTTTTCACAATGCATAAATATATATATATATATATAATTAAAAGGAAAGAGAGAGCAACAAAATTTTTTCCCCTCTTTGTTTTGTTCCATCCTGGAACCCACACCACCACTATGGATTTTCATGCTCTCAGCCTCTTTCACTTTACCATGAATGTTAGACCAATCCCTCTTGGTCATGACACTTAGTGTCTTCGGTCCATTCCAGACCTCTAAACCATGGAGCCTCCCCACATGGTTTTCCTCACCT
This sequence comes from Pseudotsuga menziesii, assembly GCA_001517045.1. Classification (NCBI taxonomy): domain Eukaryota; kingdom Viridiplantae; phylum Streptophyta; class Pinopsida; order Pinales; family Pinaceae; genus Pseudotsuga; species Pseudotsuga menziesii. Next base: position 219,069 of record LPNX010956090.1, on the reverse strand, counting down.
GCTAGGAATTTCACAGTATCACTAGTACCTTTTTCATTACCACTCATTCCAAGCTTTCCAGGACAGTCACATGTCCACATGCACCCCTAGGATGCTCTCATAGTCCTCGCTCCCAGCGATACCTATATCCAAACATTGAATAGATTCACATGTTTAATTTATTCTCATCGGTTTTATATCTAGAACAAGAGCTTAAAACATCACAACCAAATCATATACACATGTACATTCATAAGCAAAACAATCCAATACTTATCTATATTGTGCATTTCCTCGTTGGTCCACAGGATCTTGCTTCGCTTTGCAAGCCTTGGGATTGCCTATGGACTTGGATGTTAGGTCAGCACGTAGGCTGCTCCACAACATCAAATAATTAATGTCCAACCTCTACATCCTCATGTCGACTGGGCTTGGAACTTTTCCATGACCCTTTCCAGGTCTAGGATCTACTATGGATCCCCAGGCATATAACAACCCAACATACACTTATACCAACATACACTTTTATCAACAATAATACATACACTTATATCAACATACACTTATATCAACAATACACTTATATGAACATACACTTATAGCAACAATAATGCACACTTATATCAACAATAACCCTTACTCCGCAACCCCTCACAACAACCGTTTGCCTTTTCTCTTTAGGGTGCAACACCCAACCACATCTATTTAGCACTGTCAACACAAGAAATATAAGCAAACTCATCAGCATTATTGCTCTAAAACTGTAATTATATTTCATATCATTCACTATCAAGTATTGAGACACCAGGAGTGCGTCCACCCCCTAGGGTGTAATCAATATTGAAAACCCTTTCATGATCTGACATCGAGAAAGTGTGCACCCCTTTCCGATGTGTGCCATGTAGGCCCTGTGCATACTCAAGAAATATGTCATAATGGAAATAAAATCGAAACATGTTCTGCATATGGAATTTTAATAATTTGACATGCATATTCTTAGCAAGGGTCACAAAACACTTATCCATTTTCCGATGCAATATTCCTCCATTAAGGAGGAAAGGGGCTCCCTTCTCTGAGTTAAAAGTCCCTCGGTTAGCCATCCCAACTCCTTTTTACATTTCATATCCACACATGTCTTACCGACATAATCTATACCATCTCACTCATGTTGCTTACCAAACATGTAGTGCAGATGAGAGATTTCCAAAATGTCCAATGGAGTTTCACCCGAACCCCATTTCCAAGATAAGGGAAAACCTTCCCATGAATTTTGGCTCCTGCAGGCCATCACACATGATCTCCCTGCAGTGTGTACCCCTGGCACATTCATCAAATAGCCAAACAGTCAATCATGATCTAATAATACAATCCAAATTGATTGTTCCATAACCAAGCAATGACATTAGTAATCAAATTCAATAGGAATTTGCAATTCTGTCTACTATAGAAATTAGTTTGCTTGGCAACGAGGTGATCCTCAATTGTGGGTCTCTTGTAAGCAACACCACTATGCCCATTATAATTTTATGCTTACTAGCATAATATGAATACCCACTTACAATGTGTCCTCCTGACACAATCTTATGCAAGCCAATAGTGATTAGTAGTTGTCAGCAATTCCTTAAATCTGAAATTCACAACGAAAGTTTAACAAGCCATTATGCATACCAACTATTTTCACAGCCATGAGACTCTTCTCATAAGGTTTCTTTCTTTCACCTGGTAGATTTCAGCATTTGCCATGGTCTTACTCTCATTGCCATGCTCTAAATAATCTACCTAAAACCTAAGCTTCAATCAACCAAACACTTGGTGAGTCTGGATGCATATAACCTTCTCATTGCTGCAACCATCACTGAAGCATTTTCAGAATTTAAAAATTCAAATACTCCCAGCTGTTAATCACATCAATATTACCAAAACTCATTTACTTCACACATTCATTACCATACTAACATTTGCAAGGCATAGTCACATCATTCATGCAATTAAATGAATTGTTTAGATACTCCTTACTTCACAAGTGTATCATTTGTACCACCTTGTTCTTCCATAGATCATTCCCAGCAGCCAATTGGTCAGGACTATCCTCTTTATGCACTTACTATCCTGCATTCATAACATCCTTTTAAATGGTTCCTAAATTGTCATGAATTCATCATTTCAGCCATTAGTTATTCATAATATCACATGCACTCATCTCAATGCATTCATACAATGCATCACAACATTTGCACCTGTACTTATGCAATCAGTCACTCACACCCTTCATATGCATACATTCAATGCATAACTACAAGGTTCATAAAATATTTTAATTATGCATACCCACTCGAGGCTACCTTGCGTCGGTTCAAGACTACTATGCATTCACACATATCATGCATGGCCTAAACATGACTTCTTCATATAGGATGCATGACTATAATCAAGATCATCAATACTTACTTTCCTTGGGATACTAAGCTATATACAGGCATGACACGTTTCTATATGGATGTAGTATAACATTCAAATATCCATATGGTATGAGGTCTCTTACCTTCACCACTCCATGGAATTTGTCATAATCAAACTCTTACCTTCATGGGTCCTACTTACACCCTTGGCATGACTAGTTTTGTTGGTACTTTGCAGGAGATTGCAAAATTTGCTCACCAACTTTTGATTATGGACTTGTTGCCTCATCCCTTCCCCAGAGGGTTGCTAGTCACATTTGTCAGCATCAGCAACATATTCATCCAATTCCACATTGTCGTTGGTTTTTCCACTAATGCCAACACCAATGCAATAACTATCATTAGTGGTTCATTATAAATGTATAATCCTCAATATCCTATGTATGCAAAGCATATCCTCATACATTTCAGGTATAAAACTTAGGGAATGTAGTTATCATCAGCAAGATAGGGTTTAAGGAAACTTCCCTTTTCAAGTCCCACATCCTCGCATGGAAGTCTTCTTCCACACAGCAGCTGGTTTGACTTCATGGTCTTGCTACCTCTAGGTATGCAATTCCCATATTTTTCCATTTGATAGCAACGCATCTCTCTCTCAAATAGTCACTAGTACCTTGCTGCTACGCATTCAAACTCTGGTAATTCTCCTTTGTTCCCCACTGGATAAGATTTCCAATGCCTATCCACATGCTTCATTCTAAGCTCAGGTGTGAAAACCACACCACTTCTAAAAGGAAGATTTTCACCAATTTTAGGCAAAACACACAACTGTATTTTGGTCTGGGTGTCAGCTTTAGCCACCTGTAGGAGCAAGTCTAAAAATATTCTGGAAAGCTTTTCTATGGGGCGAAGTCAGTGCATACAACAAGGAACACTCAGTAACTTGCAAGTCTCATTTCCGATGCACCATTCATCTTTTAGAAATTCTGGGTTTGACTAATTTGCCCAAAACATAGAATTTTCTTTTCACAAGAACGATTGTCTCAAGGGACGATGGGGGTTAAGGGGGCTTGCCCCCTTGTGGCAGCGCCCTCTTTTTTTTTTGTAAATATTTGATTTTCATGCAATCCGGTGCATAATATCGCTGCCATTTTTTTCTCCTTTCTAACCCTATAAATTCACTGAAAAACTGCTGAAAATCCCACTAAAAAACTACTGAAACCTGCTGATAAATCCCACTTGAAAACTCAAAACTTTCCTGTGTTAATTGGGTCTCTCCCCAACTAATCTTCCGATGTATCAGGTCCTTAGTTGACTAAGCTTCCGACACTTCGACGGTCCAATCAACTAAATTTTTCAAACGTTTCGGGCCGATCCTCCTCTAGATTTCGACGTATCGGCAGATTGATCCTCTAATTTTCTCTGATGTGTCGACGGTGCAATCCTCTAAAGTTTTTCGATGTTTTCTGTACTTAGAAAAATTTTCAGAAATTTTTCTTCTTCCTTCCGCCTCTGCATCGGCTACTCGATCGTCTAAATTTTCTTCGATGTTCCGATGGTCTTTAGGAGATCCCCGCCAATACTTCGGCTCCGTCGACCTTTTCTCTGCCGGTGGCATCGGAAGTTCTTCCATCTAAATGTGCTGACGCCTCAGCAGTCTTCAGTTGAATCCTTCCGATGATCTCAACACTTAGAAAATTTTTGAATTTTCACCCTCGTCGACTCAATCATGTACTGTATGCTGCCACTGTTGTGGCTCAAACTTGCCAACCCGGTCGACGTATCGACACCTTCATGCTTTTCCATCCGCTTCGTTAGCTCAAACTTCCTCTATCTCTCACCGCCACTGGGGTCTGTATCAGAGGGTCTTCCAACTAAGTCTTTTGACAATCCGACGGTCTTGACACTTAGAAAATTTTCTTGAAAATTCCTTCCGACCGTCCCTCGTCGAGTGGAATTCCACCTAGGCTATCCGATGCATCAAAGGAGCTTTCGGCTACGTCCTTCAACATATTAGGTGGGTTTCATCCTAAGCCATCCAATGATTTCACACTTAGGAAAATTCTTGTAATTTTCCTGTCATCTTCTATGATTTCTCATTTCTCTTCTGCTGGGTAGAGGGCAACTTGCCTCTGTCACTACATCTTCATGGCCCATTGTTATCACCCAAAAAGGGTTCACTACCTCATCTACCCCATTACATGGCTCATTTGTCCATTTTCCCACCATATTTCCATCAAAAACCCATAAAACCATGCAAAAAGTCTCCAAAAGGCTTAAAATAACTCCGAAAAGGCCATAAACCCCTTTTTTCCTCCAAAAATAGCAAAAAACCCTAAAAGGGAAGGAAAATATAAAATAATGAGGAAAAAGAGGAAAAAACCATAAAAAGCTGAAACCCTAATCAGCAAACCCTAAAAAGTTGAAACCCTAATCAGCAAACCCTAAACCTAAAACCGCATGGTTTCCAATTATAAATAAGTGATGGAGACACCTTATTTCATATCCACAATCACAAGTATCCTGCCTCTGCCAAAATTGCTCGTGAAACCCTAGCTCACCATTGAAGCTACTTTCACCGTGAGAGCCCCTTTTGGCCCATTTCCACCATTGGGGAAAGAGAAGAAGCAGCTTGAAGCTCGGAGCAACCGACATCGGACCAACGCAACGGACTTCACCACCCTCCACATTGGAGGTAACATCAATAAAGATCATTATTTACTATTTACTGTTTTTGTTTCATGTTATTTACTTTCTATTGTTTTGCTTCATGAATGTCTAAATTAGTTTTTTATTTCAGTTATAGCTTTTAATTCATATATCATTTGAACTGCTACTAAGGAATCCATTGTCCTTAGTAGGTACTCATTCGTACAAGCTAGGGCTAAAACCCTAGCAACAGTTTTGGCGAATCCGCTGGATTTTTTCTTTATTTTCTTTTCCATTTTGTCCTTTCGGCTGCCGTTTTCGGTTGCCGTAAACTGCGCCTTCTGTCCAGAAATCTGCGACCCGACCGCACCTGTTTTCTCCAAAACCCGCGGTCCGACCGCGCCTTTTCATCCCTTACACGCGACCCGACCGCACCTGTTTACGTCAAACCCGCGGTCCGACTGCCGCTATTATCTAGAAACCTGCGTCCCGACCGCGACTGTTTCCTTCAAACCCGCGGTCCGACCGCCGCTGTTAGCTAGAAACCTGCGTTCCGACCACGACTGTTTCCTTCAAACCCGCGGTTCGATCGCCGCTGTTAGCCAAAAAACCTGCGATCTGCGCGCGACTTTTTCCTTCAAACCCGCGGTCCGACCGCGTGATTTTGCCCCATACCCGCGATCCGCGATTTGATTTTTGCACTCGTTGCCGCGCCGAAACCCAGTCACTTTGCTACCATATTTCCTGCAGCCCTACAGCCTTTCTGTCCCATGTTTACAGAATTGTTTACAAAATTCTTATCATTGTTTATTCAGCATTATTTCAGCATTGTTTATTCAGATAAATTTTGCATGGTATAAATTGTTTCATTCAATTATATTGTTATTCTAGAAGTTTCCCTGGCACTTCTCTTTTGGGTTCATAACCTCACCAGCACACAATCTGTCACCTAAATCAAGTGAGACTTAAAAAATACTTAACTCAACCAACATTCTAACCCCACTTGGGGAACACAAAAGAATTTTTGTAGTTAGGTAGGATCAAGGGGATAGGCTTCCAATAACGCCCCTTGGTTATTTACACTTGAAACATAGTTGTTTTCCTTTAGGGAACCAAAATCCCTTAGTATTTTTTGACACGGTCACAACCAGATTATCAAAAGGCCTCTCCCTTAGGAGGGTTGAAGTCGTGAGATTGGTTCCGGAGGTTTGAGTGGAATACCGAACTCCATTCAGTAACTGAAGGGCTACCTTTCGCAGTTCTCGGAATATCCCTGTATAGGGAATATTGCGGTTAAAGGACCAAGCGGCAGATTTACCTTTCTGGACGTGTCATGAACGGGGTATCTTAGTTACCATTTTTCTAGGATTTGACTACCCGGTGTCCCTCCCAGTAGGGGGATACTTTAGCCACTTGGCTTTCCTATCCATATTTTCTGACTTGGATTTCATCACCTTGCAGAGGATATGTCTAGTTGAGTCATAATACTACTAGTTAGGTATTTGCATGGTCCCTTACCTCCTTTTGGTCTAGTGAGTCCACCATTTTCTATTTTTAGCAAACCTATTGCTTGTTGGTATTCTGACCATTTTTTGTTGACCCTCCGCCTATTGTAGCATAGCTGTTACAGTGGGCGTTTTGAGTTTGATTGTTGGCCTGAGCGCCCTATTTTTTGAGCTCTCCTTCTGCACACTCGATTGCATTAGGGTTTTTTGAGCCTTTTTGTAGTTACCTCAACTCACAGAGATTTGACATCATTTATCACCATTGCTTCCCTGAGACATTCTTGGCGCCTCAGAGGCGAACCCCCATAGCACGGATCACTTGATACCACTCATCGTAGATCTCGAGCCTTGTCACTTGACTCCACTCGTTAGCGGCATAGGACTCCGTCACCAGATTCTGACACCCCTTATTTTACCTCAGACTCAGAGCT
>LPNX010956090.1:200142-211908 GCA_001517045.1 Pseudotsuga menziesii | reverse complement strand
CATCTATGGTGTTCCTCAAATTCCATAGTAGACGACTCCATTCGCCTCTGTTTATTACAGCGCACTTTCACTGGCTCTGCTGCCAAATGGTATATCGAGCTACCCCATGGAACCCATGCCACCTTTACGTCCCTGGCCTCGACCTTCCTACAGTTCTTCCAGTTACCTGTCTGCTATGACGCGGGCGTGGAGATCCTCCTATCTTGCCGGCAGAACACGGCTACCCATATCACAGACCACATTCACGAATGGCGGCGACGCCGTAGCCTATGCAAAATCAAGTTAGATGACTGGATATTCCTTGATTGGTTCCTCAAATCCCTCTTTCCGCTCATTGCTAAGGATGTGGCAGCCGAAAGACCCCAGTTGGAGGAAGAGGCTATCCTTAAAGCCCAGCAGTTCGATCTTATTTATGCCCAGTCGGGTTATCTTTATACCATCATACCCGACGCCCCTCGCGGCGATCCCTCCCAGCACGATACGCCGGGGGCATCCCACGCTGCCGACGGCATCATTGGCTGTCTCTCTTCGCAGCCTCAGCCATTTTCCATAGCCCGTCCTACCCTTGGCGTTGAATCTTCGCAGGCTATAACACAGTCCGGAGAAAACAACTCGTATGCTCAAATGCCACATCAACACCATACCCATGGACCCTCATGTCCACCCCAATGTTTCGGTAATATGACTCCCGCTTACACCCCCCCCGGTCGCACCTCAACCCTACTATCACTAGCAGGATGCACCAGCTTCTGCGCCGTCACCAGCTCAAACTCATTATTACCAACCACAGCCAGCCCCTGTGGAAAACCCACAACCCGCTCCATAGCACTACCAACAACCTCCTCAAGTAGCTGCACCAGTGCAGCCTCCACCTCCATATTATCCACCGCAGCCCGCTCCCGCACCTGCGCAAACTCAGAATCCACCTACTACCCAAGGGTAGGTTTACGCCCAAGAAAACCCGCCGCTAAACCAGAACAACCAACGCAACCAGGGCCAACAAAACTGCGGCAGAGGCCGCAACCATGGGAACAACCAATAGACCGAGCAATCTAGTCAACACCCTAATCCCCCCGCTAACCATAATGCGGCCCCTACCACCCAAAACCCTGACCGCCCACCCAAACAAGCTAAAAACCCTAATTTACGAACAAACTATCCTTGTTCTGTTTGCGGGGTCTATGGCCACTACACACATTTTTGTCCACTTATGGAGCGAGTTCAACAACTTTTGGCTACTGATAGACTACGCCCAGGACAGGCGGCTCCTCAAGCACCACCCAATCCCCCACAACCTTAGCATCCACCTTTGGTGCTACAAAACCCCTTACCAAACCAAGGCTTAGTGAACACTGAACCATTGGCTCCACCTCCAACTAATGCGCCCATCCAACAAATCACTTAGGCGGCTCCTGATCAGCCCATATTTGACTCAGGTACCCACCATCTATTGATGATGTCCTCCGATGAGGTCAACCTCCAGACTCGGCGGAACCAATATGGCTCCACCCCGAAAGCCCCTCCTGCCAATAACCTCGCTAACGCTCATCCCACTGATCAAGCGTTACGTATACCTCCACCTCCACTAGATGGAGCTCCCAAAACAGCCCGTTTCCCACTTCGTCGTATCAACAACAACCCCAATGCACGGGCTGCATCTAACTACAACATTGTCGATGATTTAGCCCAATCCCCCGCAGCCATGTCTGCGTTAGAAGTCTTAAAAAACTGCCCTTCGCAGCGTAAGACTTTACTCTCAGCCATTGGAGCTATCGATCTGAATGATTCACAGTTAATGGCATTTGATTTGGACCAATCCGAACCCCGCCTGCCTTCCAATTTATCATTCCAAGTTTCTGTCTCCATACGGAATTTTGTCGTCCATCGATGCATTATTGATGAAGGTGCCTCTACATTTGTCATGCCCACCTCCATCTGGTAGAAAATGGGATGCCCCCCTCTCCAGCAGTCCTCTACTATGTTGCGAGCCTATGACGGCCGGTCAACTCAGCCACAAGGCCTATTGACCAATGTCCCCCTCCAGCTGGCTGGAAAAACCGTCCTAATCAACATCGAGGTTATCAATGCACAGCTTGATTATAACCTTTTACTTGGCCGCAGCTACATGTATGCCATGCGGGCAGTCGCTTCTACCGTTTTTTGTATCATGATGTTCCCCCATGAGGGACGTGTGGTCATGGTTGACAAACTTATTTACCACGATCCCAATGCCCTTGCGGCGCCCGAAAATGTTCTCCCCATGGTGGAACAACCTATTTCGGGTACCACCAACACAGTCATTTCTTCTATAGGGCCCGTACTCCCCATGGTTGAACAACCTATTTCGGATGCCACCACCTCATTCGTGTCTTCAGTAGGTCCCGGATTTTACTCAGATGCGCCAATGACCTCGACCTTCCCATCTATTCCTCCCCCGTCTCCTACCACCGAAGTATCCGATCTATGTACCCTATCCCACATCACGCGAACTCCTACCAATCAACCGCCCTTGTTGCCTCAACCCCCTTTGGTACCTAGTCACATTGGTGCTACACCCATCCATACCATTCCTTTCCTCTTCCCTCCCTCAGGAGTAGCAAGCGCCCTAGTCATGGCTACACTTATCCTTCCTAGGTTAACCTTAGGACTACCCATTTGGTATCTTTCGCCTCCCGTCCCCCTGCCGACACCAAATGTCGTCCTGCAACCGGTGCAGCCCATTGCCACTACTCGTCAACCACCTCCCGGTATCACTACCCCATCGTCCTCCGCACAACCTCTCCCTCCTCTTACCAAACCCATTGGGGGCAGAGGTCCCCAACCTTACACTGTTGTCCCACCTGCTAAGACAGCCAAAAACCCCCCTGTGTTTCGTGCTCCTCCCAAATGCACGCTATGCGATGAGTTGGGCCATGCGACTCACCTATGTCCTCAGTTACCATCCTGGTTGTCCATCTAGATCCAACCCCTATGCCTCGTGACAAATCCCTGCGCACTAACCACTCCTGTGCCTTATGCGATGTTTACGGGCATTACTCCCATCACTGTCCCGATCTCCCCGAGTATAGGCTAGCTCTCTTTGATATGAACAATCCGGAACTTGAGACGGCACCACTCATTATTGAGGAAATCCATTGCCTGGTCTCTTCCCCTTCCGAAGAGGTTAATACCACTCTCTTTGAGATAAACAATCTGGATCTCGAGATGGCCCGCCTCACCATTAAGGAAATCCATTGCCTGGTCTCTTCCCCTTCCGAAGAGGTTAATACCACTCTCTTTGAGATAAACAATCTGGATCTCGAGATGGCCCGCCTCACCATTAAGGAAATCCATTTCCCGGTCTCTCCCCCTTCTGGAATGGTCAATCCCGTTCTTTTTGAGATGAACCATTTAGATCTTGAAAAGACATCACCCACCATTGTGGAGATCCACCCCCCGAACTCTCCCTCTTTCGAAGAGATTAATACCATATATATGATCTCTTCCGTCACTACACCCCCGTCAATCGATTTGACGACCCAAACATTAGGTACGGATGAAGAAATTCTCGAAGCTCTCACTGCCCCAGATTATCCTTGGGATGACATGCACCATCGTTCCTACTTCCTCCCAGATGAATCTTCCTCTAACACTGCTACCCAATTTACAGTCGAGTCCAAAGACTTCCTTCCCCCCAAGGTTGACTGGTTCAAGGACCCGATTCCTGCTCCTGACGCCTTCAAAGAGGGTAACATGGCCAACATCTCACCTGTCATCAAAATTGATATCGCTGCCCCCGGAGGAACCCCCGAACTCATTGCTTTAGGAGCATCTTGCACTGAGTAGGAGATCGAGGAATACAAAACACTCTTCAAAGACTTCCGTGATGTCTTTTCCTGGTCCTATACCGAAATGCCTGGTCTTGACCCTGCCATTATAGAGCACCACATTGACACATGGCCTGACGTACCCCCCGTTCGTCAGAAACAGCGTCCTATTCATCCATCAAAACTCCCAGCTGTCAAAGCAGAGATTGAGAAGCTTCGCACGGCAGTATTCATTTATCCTATTGCCTATACCACCTGGGTTTCAAACCCTGTTCCTGTCAACAAGAAACAAGGCACCATTCGAGTATGCACTGACTTCCAAGATTTAAACCATGCCTGTCCCAAAGACAATTTCCCCACACCATTCATTGACCAGCTCATTGATGCGTGTGTGGGGCATGAAGTCCTCTCGTTCATGGACGGTTTTTCCGGATACAATCAGATCCAAATCCGAAAGGAAGACCAGTACAAAATAGCTTTTACTACCCCATGGGGCACCTTTGCCTATCGCGTCATGCCTTTCGGCCTAAAAAATGCTGGTGCCACATTCTAGCGGGCCATGACCTATTGTTTTCATGATTTGGTCCATATCCTGCTCGTCTACCTTGATGACCTTACAGCTCGTTCCCGGAAATGATCAGACCACCTTAATGACCTTCGGCAAGTTTTTCTACGTTGTCGCAAATATCATATCCGCTTGAACCCACACAAGTGTGTCTTTTGCGTTCCGGCAGGCCTATTATTAGGTTTTATCATTTCCCAGAAAGGAATTACTGTTGATCCCCTGAAAGTCCAAGCCATCTTAGACCTTCCTTCTCCTCGAACGCTACGACAACTCCAAAGTCTGCAAGGGCGATCCAATTTTCTTCGACGCTTCGTTCCTGATTTCGCCACAACCGTCCACAATTTCTTGCGCCTGCTCCGTACCCATGTACCCTTTGTCTGGGACGCGTAAGCAGAAGCTGCATTCGAAGACCTCAAGAAAGATCTCACACAAGCCCCCTTGATCTCCCCTCCGGATTTCTCTAAAGACTTCATCCTCTACGTCTCGGCATCTGAACATGCTGTGTCCGGAGTCTTGGTTCAAGAAGACACCTCACGCCAAGAGCATGTCATTTACTATGTCAGCCAGACCTTGTCTGGCCCACCCCTACGTTACCCATATGAGGAGAGACTAGCCTTAGCCGTGGTATTTTCCGTCCAAAAATTGAGACTCTACATTTTACTTAGTCATACCATAGTTGTCGCTGATTCTAACCCCATGGTATATCTCTTAAACCGGCGTCTCCTGCAAGGTCGTGTGGCTAAATGGGTCATTATCCTCCAGGAATATGACCTCACATTCCGAACACCTAAGAGCACTAAAGCCCTTGCGCTTTCCCATCTCATCACTGATCTCCCCTCCTTCATCCCGGCCCCACCTATCTCCGAGGAGTTACCCGATAATCACTTGTTCACCATCTCGTCCGAAGACCCGTGGTACGGTGATATATTGTTATACCTGCACACGCAAAATTTCCAACCCACCGTCACTCGTAATGGACGTCATTGTATCCGTCATCAATCCTCTCGCTACCTCCTCATCAGAGATGTCCTTTACCGGTGAGGAATCGACACGATTCTTCGTCGTTGCCTTACACACGAGGAAGCTGAACAGGTCCTTAATGATTGTCATAGCGGTGCCTGCGGCGGCCATTTCTCAGGGATGGCCACTGCCCAAAAGGTTGTCCGCGTAGGATACTTCTGGCCTACACTTTTCACTGACTGCATCACTACGGTCAAGCATTGCCATAACTGCCAACTTTTTTCCCCCAAAGCCAGGACACCACCTGCTCCGTTACACCCAGTCGTCACCATTGGTCCCTTTTGTAAGTGGGCCATCGACTTCATGGAGTGTAGACCCACATCTGCGAACGGCCATAAGTACATCGTTGTCGCCGTCGATTACTTCACCAAATGGGCAGAAACCATGCCCACCTTCAACTGCACCGCTGAGACTGCTGCCCGTTTCTTTTTCAACCATGTCATCACTCGATTCAGGGTCCCTAAACAGTTAGTCTCCGACCATGGATCACACTTTGAAGATTCCGTTTGGCGCGAATTATCCACCTTCCTCAAATTTCAACACCAGTTTTCCTCGGCTTACTACCCTCAAGGGAATGGTCAAGTCGAAGCTGTTAACAAAATCCTCAAAACCATACTCCAACGTACTGTTGATCGGCACAAGTCCAATTGGCACCATATGCTATTCCCTGCCTTATGGGCTTACCGTACCTCCACCAAAACCGCCACCGGTTTTACCCCATTTCATTTAGTTCACGGTGTAGAGTCTATCCTCCCCATCGAGTGTCAGATACCTGCCTTACACATCGCCGTTGAGCTTCTACTCGATACCTCCCCCCTCGAGCACCGTCTGTTATCCCTCGAACAAGCCGATGAAGATCGTCGTGCCACCCTCCAGAACATCGAGGCTGCCAAAATCCGCTCCCAAGCCAGTTATGACAAACATGTTCACCCCCGAACTTTCCATGAAGGGGACCTCGTCCTCACCTATGACCAAGCCAACGACAAAAAAGGTAAAGGAAAGTTTGAATCCATGTGGCAAGGCCCTTACATTGTGCAGACTTGCCTCGGCAAGGGGGCATACGTGTTAGCTAACTCTGAAGGCCAACCTTTACGCAACCCCCGTAATGGGTTGTACCTTAAATGTTTTTACCCATAACTGGAACCGCGACCTCATTGGTCCGCATTGTACAGTTTGCTCCCTTTGTGTTTTTTTTACCTTTTTTACCATAATCTCACATTCATCGTTTGTTGCATGCCCATAGATGGACCATCTTCCACCTCATTACATTGGCTTCGCTGATGGCGCAAGCCGCTGGTCTCCCAACTTGGCTTCTACAACATGGGTCTTGTATTCCCCTTCTGACGAACTGATTCACCTCGACGGAACCTGTATAGGCACTGCTACCAATAACCAGGCGGAGTATGATGCTATGACCGGTCTCCTGACTGCTGCCCTCCAGATGGGCATACGTCACCTCCATGTGTTCTTGGACTCCCAGCTCCTTATCTCCCAGATCAACAACTGCTACCAGGTGCGCGATCCTTGCCTATTTAGAAAATTCCTACGTACAAAACAACTTACCCGACAGTTTGAATCCATTACATTCACACATGTCCCAAGAGCTCAAAATAGTGTCGCAGATCAAATGGCCAATAATATCCTCGATTGGCATATCAATCATACCATGTAACACCTCCGTCATGCATCTCATCCACATATATATATATATATATAAAACTAAAAAGACTGCATTACATCAACATTTGCATCCATACACATAAACCATAAATATCCATAGGGCATCCACGTGCCTAATCATACATACATCATACTGCATCACATAAAATACGCAGGGGGCATCCACGTGCCCAACACCCTAGACTACTTGCATCCATGTGCAATACAAACACATCAAACATCATAAAGCGCATCCATGTGCGTACACCCAAGCCAATATCACAACAAAAAGTGCATCCACGTGCATAAATATATCCATATCCAAAAAATACATGTTACAAGACTATACATGTCCCGAGTACCCCTGTACTCAGCTATACATAAAATGCGTATACATCCATCAAGCCTCATATACTACAAGCCGTAGCTACAAAAATTGGGGAGAGTCCCCTGCTCTCCCTAATGGGAATCATACCCTGGATCACTATCCGTGTCAGCAGCCTCTGACTCCTCCCCCTGCTCCTCCACCGGCGAGTCCTCATCTCGCCTGGGCCCCCGAGCCCGTGCCCGGTCCGCCAATAGAGCTACACGGATCGTAATCGCTCTAAAGTCGCGCGGCGCCTCCAAGCAATCCCGGATCACAGCAGGATCTAAGTCTCGCCACCCCCGCTCAGTCACTCCCTCCAGTAGCTGGTCTAACAGCACCCGTAAGGCCTGCAGTGTCCCCTCAGGGTCTGGACGACGACCCGCCCCCCGCCCAAGCAAAGCTGGAATGGCCACAACCCCTCTACGGGGCACATGATCTGGCGGCGGCCTCAGACCCACATCTGCAAACACCCAGTTGTCAGTCACAATATATCAACCATATATCATATATAACATAAAAACTGGACAATACAATTACATCATACATACTACCTGGACCCCATGCATGTCCTGGTGGCCGTGGCACATTTGGATCCCCTATGAAGTCCATGTCTCTGTAGGGATAATCCTCCAATGCCAGTGGTAGCTGGAGCCACTGCATATACAGCTCCCGAGTAAAATACCGCCCAACGTCCCCGCCCCCACGGCGACGCATCATCTCTCCCCACCGTATCATCCGAGGCTCCCTCAAGCCTCCCTCTCTGACCGGCACCCGCGGCCGCAGTGTAGGGACCCTCTCCATGAAGAATGCAACTAGAAAGGAACCAAAACAGAATCCCTTGCCAGCTTCCTTCGCTGCAGTCAGCTGTCGCTGCATGCAGGTCAGGAACATCTGGCCCCACGCAAAATAAGTCCCAGCCAGTACTCGCTCTACGATCTGCATCTGACCCCTAGACACCTTCTCAGGTGACTGGGATCCCAAAATCCGTACCACACAGGCTGCCATCGCACTTACTGCTGGCTCCCGTAAGTCCTGAATCCGGAGTACATTCCTATGCACCCTCGCGTCTGCCCTGCAGAACCACACTGCCAAGTCATCTATATCAAGATCCGCGGAGACCCGCGGCTGTGTATCTGCTACCCTCCCCAGGCAGGGTAACCCCGTCAAGAAATAAACATCAATCAGGGTGAGGTCCACCCTCTCTCCCTGCACCCGAAATTCCTGTGTCTCGGGCTCCCAGAAATCAATCAAGCGGTTCAGCAGTAACCCTGCTGACGGTATAATCGGGATCTCAGTGAACTTGAGCAGTATGAAGAGCCCCAGCATGGACCGCACTCGACGGTCCTCTCGGATGGCAGTCACTAGGTCCTCTGGCATCTCCCTCTCCTGCCATATCACCCGTGGCATCCTGCAAATCACACAAAGAAGTCTCATTAGGCTCATGTCCAAATAACAGACCTACCCACCCATCCATAACCCAGAATAGTCGCGGTCTAGACCGCGGCTGTCAAGATGAACAGTCGCGGTCCAGACCGCGGCTGTCAAGCAGAACAGTCGCGGTCCAGACCACGGCTGTCAAGCCCCACAGTCGCGGTCCAGACCGCGGCTGTCAAGCCGAACAGTCGCGGTCCAGACCGTGGCTGTCAAGCCCCACAGTCGCGGTCCAGACCGCGGCTGTCAAGACAAACAGTCGCGGTCCAGACCGCGGCTGTCAAGCCCCACAGTCGCGGTCCAGACCGCGGCTGTCAAGCCGAACAGTCGCGGTCCCGACCGCGGCTGTCAAGCCCCACAGTCGCGGTCCAAACTGTGGCTGTCAAGCCGAACAGTCGCGGTCTCTAACCGCGGCTGTCCTAGTCAAAACTCGCGGTCGAAGACCGCGGTTTTGACCACTAGACCCGCGGTCCACCCCTGTGGACCGTACAACACCGTCCCCTGGAGCCCACCAACCCCCCCAACCCAAAAAACAAAACAGGTGTAAGTTTAACGGAATACCTGGCTCTCCCGAATATCGAATCCGCTGGTCGGATCGTCCAAAAATCACACGTAAGCTCTGGTTCACTCCGATCGTGAATCAACCTCGAATAGTACAAATGACATGTCATGTTGGGCCCACTTACTATTTATAGTCCGTCGACTTTGTTCTTGTTTTGACCATTCTGGACCCATACAGAGCCCTTTTTCCGAACCGTTTCCACCATTGGAATCAGCACGACGTGATCATCCCAATGGTCTCCTCGTTGCATTTTTTTGACTACATCATTTTTTGCCCATTTTTTAGACACCAATAGTTGCCTCGGTTTGCGTGCCACTTGGGCCGCTCTCCGTTTTTAACACTTTTTATATCGCCGGATTCTTTTTTCCGAGCTCGTGATGATGCTTGAGATCATTTCTCGCTCTCACTTCGTACAATTTCAACATTGCGTCCCTACACCTTGCCGCATTAATTTGCGCGCCACATCGGCCATCATCGGATTATCCACTCCTGTCATACTGCAAATGTTTCATTATTTTGCCACCATTCATTCACCCCGCAAGGAGGCCCACCAGTGTTCTCCCCCCACCCTCAGTCCCGGTCATCATAAATGCTCCCTGATCGAACACTTCCTCCTTGCCTGGCCAATAATTCAGAGTCTTCTTATTTGCTTTCAGACTCCTTAAAATTGAAAGTAACCACGAGCATGTACTGTCCTGGGATCGTAAAATCCACACGACAGTACCATTCAATAAATTCAGAGTTTTCTTATTTGCTTTCAGACTCCTTAAAATTGAAAGCAACCACGAGCATGAACTGTCATGGGCTCGTAAAATCCACATGACAGTACCATTTCATCATTTCAGAGTCTTCTTATTTGCTTTCAGACTCCTTAAAATTGAAAGCAACCACGAGCATGTACTGTCTTGGGCTCGTAAAATCCACACGACAGTATCATTCCATTACTTCAGAGTCTTCTTATTTGCTTTCAGACTCCTTAAACTTGAAAGCAACCACGAGCATGAACTGTCATGGGCTCGTAAAATCCACATGATAGTACCACTTTATATCCACACTTCTTCTAGTTCACTAACCCATGAATAAGTCCCCCCGCGTCTCTTGGCGCTATGATCAATCCTCTTGGCAGCACCCCAGATAAGGTCGCCTTTGTTCAGAGTATTCTACAGTCTCCCATCATTTTACCACAGCTTCAGTCTACCTCAGCTCAGTCACCCTCAGATCCTATATAGCTATGATCCCTTTACCCCCAGTCAGTTTCATATGCTGCTCGATCATCCCCACCATCATACTCTGAACAAAGGAAGTTTGAGTCCACCCACTCTACTTGCCCAGTTAGTCCCACCAGTTTATCACTCTTGCCATCAGTACTATCACAGTTCGGTTTTTCACCTCGCGCTCCTGTCAAGGAAACATCATTGCCTTGACAGTTGCCGGTCTCCCTCTGTCGACGACAACTCCTTTATTCCAGAAGATAGACCTAGAGGTCCCTGCGCTTTGGCCACATCATCATCTGTGGTGCATGCCTACGGACCATTTCGGGAGGAATCATTATTACCTCTCCGAAGGGTTGTTTCTCACATGTTCGACTTCAGCACATTAATCGCATCGTTGAGAATCGCGCAGGATTCATATCCAATCCATGATTTGTCGAAGACCCCGGATTTCCCCCGACTCTAGCACATTGGTGAGTCACTTCGGAACGCCCAGTTATATGTTCTTGTGGATGTTCGGGTTGCGTTGGCGATTGTATTCGGAAGCCATTCAGTTCTATGCTTCTTTGAGTACCCAGTTCAGTTCCAGATTAGTGTACCATTACGAGTGTGACCCTTGTCATTCTGATCCAACAACACATCAGTTCCTTCACAACCACATTCAGTAGCACTGCTGCCATTCCAGTGTATCATTTTTTTAGCTCAGACATGGTCAGCTCAGCAGTATGTTCCAGATTGGTGTCCCTTCCGGACCCTCATGATATGCACAGTGATTATCTACTACAGGTCCTTCATTTTGGGCCTCACAAGTGATTTTTATGTATCTTGATACGAGCATGGGAATGCCCGCCTTGTCCGTCTATTGATATTCTTCCTCATTCAGTATTTGAGGACATGTGTATGTTAAGGTCCCCATATTTTGGACCTTATTGTTATTACTATGCTATATCCTGATACGAGCATGGGAATGCCCGCCTCGTTCAGACGATCAGATGATTCCTCATCCATTATTGAGGTTATGTACTTTTCAGTCCTTGCAGGTGGTTCGAGATCGGTGTTCCGGACTTCAGCTGGTTCTTTCTCTTCTCCACACCCTAGGAAAACCAAATATGACCTATGATGTCCATCGGCCATACGATGAGATC
>LPNX010956090.1:162114-199235 GCA_001517045.1 Pseudotsuga menziesii | reverse complement strand
AGCTTGAAGCTCGGAGCAACCGACATCGGACCAACGCAACGGACTTCACCACCCTCCACATTGGAGGTAACATCAATAAAGATCATTATTTACTATTTACTATTTTTGTTTCATGTTATTTACTTTCTATTTTTTTGCTTCATGAATGTCTAAATTAGTTTTTTATTTCAGTTATAGATTTTAATTCATATATCATTTGAACTGCTACTAAGGAATCCATTGTCCTTAGTAGGTACTCATTCATACAAGCTAGGGATAAAACCCTAGAAACACCCATTCAGGCCCATGCTACAATGTAAGCTCTGATACCACTCTGTAACGTCCCCGACCCTCCGACTGGGCAAGAATACGCTACTAACACCCAACAAATGGGCAACTAGCCCCATGAAGTTTTACACAACTAAAAACTAACAACTGAAATGCTTTGAAGTAAAACATGCAGATGGGCAAACAACCTCGTGAACATGAACAAGAATAAATGCTGATATTAAAAGCTTAACATAATGCATACTAAGATGCATAAAACATACAGGGATACACAATTACTCAACATTCAGCTGAAGGAAAACATATACATTCCAGCATTCAACATGTTCATCAGAATTCATGAAACATTAGATATAATTGCAGAGATGAAATAGTCAGGAGTAATTATCTTTTTTATGAAGAACTCGCCCCGCAACCAGCTATGTCGCTGCAATGTTCCACCCAACCATAGGCCAGCGTGCTCATCAATCTCTCAGCAACACTGCCACCCCCGAGCTGGGCATGATTCCTCAAGGAATAATGGTCAATGCAGGCTTACACATAGCCAAGCTTTTCCAATCAGCCAAACCCACATAGTAGGGTTTTACCAAGTCGTCAAGGAGCTAGGAAAGGCTAAATTCTAAGATGGTGGCCTCAACACCAGTCTTCTCAAGCATACCCAACCTCTAATCCCACTCTCAATAGTTCGAATACCAACCACTGCATACTGCAGCAAAACAATCCATTCACAGCTCTGTGAAGAAGGAAAAGACAACCGAGTGACAATCCCAAACAAGAGGTGAAACAAAGTTTAGATCCACAAGACAACTCAGGTTTGTTCTGGGCCCTAGAGTGGCCAAAACAACTCAGCAGGAACACAAAACCAGTATTCATCAACAGCCACAAACCCACAATGAGGACTATGGCCACCTTACACAATCCGCAGTTGGGGCAGAAGCGGAACTCCCAACATAGACATGGGAAAACGCAGCCGACAGATGTGGCAATCAACAGCCAACCAACATCCACGAGCCCATAGCACACACCATACCCAATGTAATGGCTAGAGAACATATATAGGAAGAAAAAGGGGAAAGAACAACTCTCAACCTCTACACAAGGGGAAAAGACACAATCCAAAAATGGAAGAAGGAAACACACACACAGTCCGAAATGGAAGAAGAAATCAGACTCTCAACAGCATCCAAAAATCATGGGAAGAACGACAGCAACCCAAATCGCGTGTTAAACCAACAGCAAGCCAAAATCGTGGATGAAAACCATGGCTATTTCACATACATAGCAGAAATCGTGCCCTTGAGGGCGCTCTTCCAGCTCGCTGCATGCACAAAACCAAAGGAGCACCCTGACAGGTGTGTGAGTAAAATGATGGGAAAACTGTGTGTGAGGAAAAACCGAATGTCTGTCTATGTGTGGATTGAATTCCCTTGGACCACAATCGTGAAGGTGAGGCCGGGCCCAACTGCCTCCATGAGGGAAACGATGGCTTCTGCTGCTGGGTATGTGTACCATCAGAGCTAACAGTAGCCTGCCGTACTAACACCCCTCCCATTCCCACGTTTCCTCAAGTAGTAACTGCCCTCCACTAACACCTGCCCCAAACGACTTGGTGGTTGAAAGAGACAAGAAGGTGGTTGACACATGGAACTTTCCCACTGGCTCCCACGGTTAGACAATTCCCCCCCCTTATCCCTAGGAAAATCATGCCCTTTTCATTTTAACATTTCACCGTCGTAGCTGGCTGTAGGTTTAATTTAATTGATGTGCGTATTTACATGATGCCAAACTATAATGTGTCGGATATCATATTATACCATCGGCAACTATCCCTATTGCCGAAACATACACAACCAAATCGATGGTGGGGCTTTTTCCTTTAGCTCCTCACCATGGTTAATTACATTATATACATCATGAAAATGGTGTCAAAACCGGGGTGTTACAGTCAACATATCAATGGGGGAAATAAGGAAAAAGATACTTGCATGTACAAAAAGAAATATAAGCAAGATAATAAATATATAAATATGCATTGGGGTCATGAACAAGTGTGTAACTAATGGGTCAAACAACTTACAACGTGATAAAAGGATTTCTATATGCATTAGCGAAGAAGGCCTCTCGGTGGATAGAATAATCAAAATTATGTTCCTATGTAGAAAAGGATAACGATACAATTAGAAAATTTCAAATAATTATTTAAAAGTACATGTTGAATCATTAAAAGCACAATTAAAAGAAAGCGATACATAAATCTACCTGGTGGGGGGTCAGAGGTGGGTCACCAAAAACATCAATTTGGTTCTCTTCAAGCACCACGGCCTCACTAGAAGCCTGCAAAAAGTAACATATGTCAATGTTAGATAATAAAAATAAAACGAGACATATATACTACATGGATGAAAAATTATGTNAACATACATGTACCTTGGGGGGGGTGTGGGTGGGGGGGTGCAGGTGGGTCACCAAAAACCTAGATTTGGTGCTCATCAAGCACCACTGGCTCACTAGATGCTTGCATAAAGTAACATATGTCAATGCCATCAAATAAAAATAAAACGAGACAGATACTACATGGACGAAAAATGATGTTTTCAAAGAAAGAGAAACATACATGCACCTTAGGGGGGCTGGAGAGGTGGGTCACCAACAACCTGGATTTGGTGCTCGTCAAGCACCACTAGCTCAATATATTTCTACATAAATTAATATATTTCAATGTCAGATAATACAAAGAAAACAAGATATATACAAGATGGACGAAAACCGATTTTTTCAAATAAAGCGAAACATACATGTACCTGGGGGGGAAGAGGCGGGTCCCCAATCAAAAAGGTCATTCCACTGGCATAGCTATCATGCTATGTAACTAAACTTAAACATACAATTAGAAAATTTCTAATAATTAAAAGCATACATGTTGAATTATTAAAAGCATACTTAAAAACATAATTAAAACAATACCTGTGTCTAGGAATCTTCCCCTACATGTGAGGGGCTTGGATGGGATTCCACAAACTCATCCTTCCCACCCTACAAAAAACATATTGTATCCATATTGGAACATATTGAATGTTGAATTCTCTACTATGAATATGTAAATAACGATGAAAAATTAAAAATTAAAGTTCTTACAGCTAATGGTGAAGCACCAAAGCCATATGTAGTATTGACCGATGCATCAATGTTATCAACATCAATCGTCGAACTATGTGAATATGGGGTGTGATGGGACACCAATTGTATATTTGTTCACATATTTTTTTAGATAATTAAATAGAAATAAATTACTAAATACTTTGAAATTGTGATAAAAAAAAAATATAATCTGAAAAGAATGAGTTTTACTTACATATCTAAGTAATCCATTGTCACAGAACTCTGAAGCAGGCCCATAGTATATGCCTCCACACATAGTGCAATGGCGTGGAATAACACAACGCTCTGAAGCCTATGTGTCTCCAGTGGGATTTGTACCTCTAGTACGGTCTAGAGACCTAGTATATGGATCTTAAGTGTGGGATGAGGCAACCTCAAAATTTCCAACCCCTTGCCCTACATTTCCTTGGATGGCAGTCCCATGTTGAAGCAATGGATATGCCAAGTTGGATAAGGCCTCTTGTGTATCATAAATCATAGAACCCACATGAGGATATACCCTATGGAGTTTTGGTGTGCATGGAGGGCGTGGCACACGGTTAGGATCAGTCCTAGCCCCTTCTCTATCTTGGGGCATCCCATGACGCATAGCCCGAAACTCTAAAATATCAAAATAGTAAAGATGTTTCCCCAAGATAAATTCTACAAACAACTTCCTCAGGAAATAGAATGGTATGTCTCTATTCCCATGAGGGTATTCATCGAAGACCATGTACCAATGATCCATCCAATTGGCTTTCACATTTGGTTCCATGCATCAGTCTATAGAAATGTGTGATCCAATGGTGGGTGGAAAAAATCCGATGCTAGGGTCCTGGAATAATGAAAACAATTGGTCTTTGTTTATATTTAGTTTTTTATCTCTTTATAGCTCAAACCATCGTAATCATATTGTCTCATGGATTCTCTGTACAAGCTAATGTTGTACAGTGCTCCTTGGGAATTGGCAATTGTGTTTTTTATGGTATCTAATGCCTCGGATAATGATTGTCTCAAATGGTCTACCCCTCTAAACAATGAGCTAAGGTGCCTCAATGCACCCAAGTGAGCCAAAATCTCTGAATTACAGTCTTGTTCCCCCTCCGTGTTTGGGTGTGTGTCTGTATTTGGGTTTGTGGTTGGGTTTGGTTCTTGGTTATTAGTGACTTCATTTTACACATTATCTTCAACATTTCTGTTATCTGTTAATATTAAAACAACAAATTAAAAATTGTTCTAATATATCATTGTTTTATTTAATTCAAAATATTTTATTAAATTCGTTTTAACAAATATAAAAAATATAATATTAACAAAAAGAAACAAAATTGAAAGCAATTGTGAAGGAAATGAGTACTTACCTTCCATTGCATCCAAGTTCTGAATTAGCCCTTACAAATTACCCTCCAAAGCCTCAATCTCAAATAGATAGTGCAGTTTTTTTGTTGTCTCGATATCGTAGCCTTCACTATGTAAATAAGAATTTGAGGTTGCGGACCTCTGCTCTTTTTTGTGGTTTTACAAATTACAAGTGTGAAATATTGCACTTGCAATTTGTAACTCTTTAAAAACACAAGTGTGATATTGGCTAACAAACCTTAGCCTCAATTTTGGGCTTGGGTTTTCTGAACGTAACATTAATAACACATGTGTTATAGATTTACATTTTGGATGTGCGTTTTTTATTTCTAAAGTGGCACTAAGAAGTAGAACCAACTTTGTGCGAGCGCCCATCTCTTTAGTTGGATACACTAATAGTTATTTTTCAAGTAGTATTGATGATATAAAGAATAAGTCATGTTATGCATTCCATCTTGGATTGGATTTAATTTCATGGGAATCCAGAAAGCATCACAATGTGTCAATATCCTTAGCAGAAGCAGAGTATGTGGTAGTAACATCAACAACCTATCATGTTGTATGGATGAGAATAATATTAGAAAAACTTCAACATAAGGAATATGAGGCAAATAACATATTTGGTGACAATAACTCAGCTATAGCACTTTCCAAAAATAATGATTTTCATCAAAAAAGTAAACATATTGACACCATATATCATTTTATTAGAGAGCTTGTAAGCAATGGATAAATATGTTTGAAATTTTTGTAAATATCAAGACCAACTGGATGATATCTTCACCAAGACATTGGCAAGAGATAAATTTGTAAATAAAATAAATGTTCTTGACATAGGTAGTCATGAAATGTATAAGGTAGAAATTAAGGTGGAGTGTAGGAAGGAGGAATTTCTCCGTTTGTCATAAGAAAACCAATAAGTCTCTAACATGTGTAAATAGTACTTCTAGTTATGAAAAAAGTAAATTGACTGATATACATGTCTCGCATTAGAAGTGATAGTTTTAAATAAAGTTAGGTAAATTAGTTCATGCGGTAAACTTCCCAAACAAGTCTATATTTCTTCATATATGTAACCCACCTAGAACTAAAAATTTTTTATCTTGTGGAAAGAGATTAATCTAAAGGATATTGTAAGGTTTTATGTTGTTGACCAAGGATGGTAAAGGATGACTGTAATTAAATATTTTAATTATTTAATAATTAAAAGAAGAGACACCTATCCAAACTGGATTATTGAAGAGTGTTCACTAACCAACTACAAGGAATGATTTGGTGTAGAAGGAAAAAATGACAAATGGAAGCAGCAAAATTCACTTTCTAGATGATGTAGGAGGAAACTTCCCTATAATTGTGGTCATGTTACCAACAAAGGAGGAACTAAGAAGGTGGCTAATTAAATTAAAAACTGACTGAAATACCTAGGAAATCACATATATCCATCGAATGAGAAGGAGGCTCACAAACATTCTAGATATTATAACCTTGTGATTGTTTCACAATTAAAAGTTAGGCACAAAAGAGAAATTCGATGAGGGGAAGGCTAAAGTGAATTTCTAGAGTATTGACTACAAGTGTGAGTACTGAGTTACAGAGAGGACAGAAAAAGCCTCACACAATATCTTCATCTTGTTTGTTCAGTGAACATGTTAGGGGGTCCTAAAGCAAGTAATTTTTGATGATTTCAGGAGACCATTCAGAGCAACGGTCTTCTTTGGATATTTGTCCCCTTTGAAAGTTAATAGGTTCTATATTGTTCGGGTTTATTATCTTTAATTCATTTTCTATTTATTTTTGAAGGATTTTATGAATGATGAAAGTTTCCAAAATTATTATTTGTTTTCGAAATAAAGTAGGAAATTTATTATTCCTATAAGTTATAAGTTACGATGAATTCTAGTCCTTAAAAAGTTTTCCATAGTAGGAATCGTAAACTATATTTTATTTTACTTGGAAACAATATCATACTATATATATAGCTTCACCTAATGTTATGTGTAGTACATAATTAGTAAATGATTAGCATTCTTTATTTTCTTATAAACTTATATAGAAATAACCATTAGTTTAAACACAGCTATCGTCAGCATACTCAGTAAGGATTTCCCATCTTTTCATAAATACAAATTCTTTTTACAGGTAGGGCTTGCCATAGTTAATTACAATGAATTCCCATATCAAATTTATAACCTGCCAAAAATAATCGATCTAGATTCAAGACATAATGAATTCTAGCTGAGGGTTCAAGACCCATAAAAGTAAAAGTACATATTAATTATTTACTCAATATCAATTTCACACAGCCAAAAGGCTTATTGTTTTAATAATTACACAGTATAAATTTTCCTACAGCCAAAAGGCTTATCGATTTTTGAAAACGATTTAAGGTTAAACACTTACAGTTAACAAAATAATATCTTTGATCTAACCACAATATGAAACAAACTTTCCATTTAAGCATTTAACACATGTCAAGGGTTCGAGGCCTGTAGGGTTAAATTTCCAAGTAACGTATATAATAAATGAAAACTACAACGAAAACACCCTAGTATCTCAACAACATTTTGACAATGATGGAACCCTAAATTCAAACATGTCATCAACAAAGAAACGCCATAACTATTTTAAAAACAAGCATGACATATTTTTAACAAAGGCATGAATTCAGTAGTTGTAACCAGGAAAAACAATTTTTTTTACATAACATTAAACGAGAATACCAATTTATACAGAGTAGTTCCAGAAGTTTTTGAAAGATTGAACAAATTAGAAGATAAAGCGCAATCATTGTTTTTCCCATAAACGTTGCTAAACTATTACAAAAATAGTTTCAATTTTTTTTACAAAAATGATTGTATTACAACTCCCTTCACAGACTCAATGGTATGTAAACAAAAATGGGTTTTTAAATTAATCTCTATATAAAAGTTATCACATCTTGAAGGCGTATAAAAACCACATTTCATTTCTGCCATTAACGTTGTAGAACTAAAACATGAAAGTGTTTACTAGCAAGCAGAGGGGGCTTGTTTAAACCATTGGATCTCCCAAACGAACCTAGACACAAAAGGGAAACTATGTTCCATCTTTCATTTCAAACCTTATACCATAAAGGACGGCAGGGTTTCAAGGTATATAGTTCTTACCAGTACACTTCAGTGCCCGATACCCTCAACTCGAGCTCTTTCAAGCCAAGCGACCGTCAAACCTTGCTTCCAGTCAAACATTGGTTAACTAGTAAAAATATTTGAAGTTTGGATTTATAATTTATCATTGCATCAAGGTGAAAACAAACACAAACTGAGAACAACTTACCCTCAGCTTGACATCTCTGTGAAGTAAGTGGTGGCAGGTTGAGACCGTGAATATGAAAAGTTTTTGTAACCACTATCATAGCTAAGGGAAAAAAATGTTGTGTAGTGTTGGATTCATTCACAGTGTTGTATGAGGGGTGGCGTGGTTGAGTGTAAAATTTTAGTGGAAGTTCTGAGAGCCCTTGGCTCTCCTCACTATTTCATTAACACAGAAAATCTTAAACCTATCCTTTGACTTTTTCACTTAGGGTTTTAATCCTCATACAACTAGACGACACCACGAACCCTCCATGTGGGATTTTTTAATTTTTCACCTACCTCCACATAGATTAAGAATCACTACCCACTCGCTATAGTTTAAAGTGATTATCGTTAGTATGAGGAAACCATGGTATAAGTAAGTTAAGTTAGGTCAAAGCATAATATAAAATGAAAAATTCACAGTTGCAGTTCAAAATCATTTTTTGAACTCGTTGTTTTCCCTTAGTCATTATAATGTCACCTTGGTGCTTGCCACCTTTGGATCAATAGTTGTTTGGGATTGCAAGCGAGGGGGCTAATCCTTCTTTTTAAAACAACTACAATAATAGTAGGTTTAGAAATGAATTAGCTATTATAAGCTAAGTAAGACACATAACCTTGTAAAATTTGCATCGAAATAGGGTGTGTAAGTAGAGGGTTTACACTATTAAAACATGTCAAATCCATCCATATGGAAATACAAGTTAAGCATACAAACTATAACATATGCCAAGGCTGACATGACACATCAACTGTTGAAACGAGAAATATTATCATAAGACTTAAAAAGACTGTATTCTAGTATAGTGTCATATGAATCATAAATGGAGTTATCATATTCGAGTTGTTTTTCACAAAATTTCGTTATAGGCTAAGTCCTAAGTTGATAATGGGAAAAAGGCTTTATAATAATTCTTAATAGCTATATGATGCTAGGTTAGGTCTTAATTTTATCTAAACACTCTGTAACAAAAAAAATATTTATGGAATTTTAGAGGTGTTACATGTGGTATTAGAGCACGATTTCAAACACTAGGCTTAAAGTTTGGCTCAACTTGCATGCTCAATACAGAAACAAGAAACAAAAATACTAACTTATGTTTAAAATTTGTTTTTGTAGAGAAATATAAATCTTCATTTTAGGGAATTGGAAGGAGTAGAGGAATCTACCGAGGATGCATCACATCATAATGAGAAAAATAATCTAGATAATTTATACGTGGAACTAAATGATCACTTATTTGAATTACTCTGAACTGTAAAGGTATTAAAGGATGAACTATATAATGTTAAGGAAGATAAATAAAGAATCCTAAGAGCACAAGAAGAATTAAATCAAATATTTCTAGATAAATTACATAATGAATGAAAGGATAAAACAAAAGAACTTAAATCTGAATATGGAACTATATCTTATAAGCGCAAAGGTAAAAAACTAAAATTCTGTGATAATGAAAGTAATTCCTCTTTAAGAATTAATTTTAGGCCACACAGAGGGAAACATAAATATTCCAATGAAAATAGTGATAGTGACAACAGCCATAAAAGGAGAAAATATAAACCTTATAAAGAAATTTCAGGAGAGTTTAAGAAGATCAAACCGAAACCAAAATATTGACGTATGTTTCAAATTTGTTTCTATACAGAAATATAAATCTTTATTTTGTAGGAAATGGAAGGAGTATAGGCATCTGTCAACGATGGATCACATAATAATAAGCAAAATAATCCAGATAATTTATACATGGAACTAAATCATCACTCATCTGAATTACTTCAAACTGTAAAAGGCTTAAAGGATGAACTATGTTAAGGAAGGTAATGAAATAATACTAAGAGAACATGAAGAAATAAATTAAATATTGTTGGATAAATTGCATAATGAATGAAAGGATAAAAGAAAAGAACTTGAATCTAAATATGGAACTATATATTACAAGCACAAAGGTAAAAAGCTAAAATTATCTGATAATGAAAGTAATTCCTCCTTACGAATTAATGTTAGGTCGTACAGAGAGAAACATAAATATTCCAATGAAAGTAGTGATAGTGACAGCAACCATGAAACGAGAAAATATAAAACTTACGAAGAAATTTCAGGATAGTTTAAGAAGATAAAAACTATAATGTTTAATGGTGAGGTGGAAAAAAAAAGAAGTCGAGGCATGGTTGTCAGTTATGAAAAAGTATTTTTAAATATATAATTACTCATACAAGATGAAAGATGGAGTGGTTATTCATAACTTAATTGGAAAATTTGATATATGGTGGTAGGATATAAAAAGAGTGACAAACATTAGAGAAAAGTATGTAACTTGGAGTACTTTTAAGAAATACTATAAAATAAATTTTTAATTTGAACAATATTACGAAGAAAGGGATAAGGAATTTTATGATATTAAGCTAGGTTCAATGTCTATGAAGGGAATAAGTAGTAAAATTTTAATTTTATTACAATACTTACCTTATACCATTGATTAAAATCCTAAGATATAGAGGATTCTGAGTTGCTTACGTTTTAGCTTCAAGGAAAGAATTGAATACGAGAATCCAAAAACCATTGAGGAAGAAATGAGGAAGGATAATTTATGTTATGAATAGAGTAGAAATAAAATAGAAGGTGTACCTAACTGGAAGGTTAAAATAAAAATAATTTTGAACAAAGAAGCAAAGGCGTTAATTCTAACAGTTTTTTCGAATTATTATCCTAAGAATACTTATCATGGGATATACTTTAAAAGTAATACACATCAGAATTTTACAACAGCAAAGAATAGAGACATATCTAACAATCATGTTAAAAATAATGAAAAAAGAGAACCTGTAAAATGATAGGAATGTCAAGGACCTCATTATGTGAAGGACTGCCCAAACAGGAAGAGGAATTTCGACAATGTGCATATAATACAGGAAGAAGAAACTATTGGTGGCGTAGAGAACGAGATGCCGAGAATGAATGCATCCTTGGAGAATCGACAAGCTGATCACCAAAAATCTATGGTTGAAATTGAAGGTATCATAAAGGAAAAACTAATTTCTATTCTGATAGACCCAGGTGTTAGCTTCAGCTATATGTCACCTAGTATAGTAGAAAGTTGTAATTTTGCATTTGAATAAGTTTGAAAAATATTGGCTAGTTCAGTTAACTACAGGAACCAAGAGAGAGGTAGTTATCTATGTTGAATATTGTGAAATGTTTATGAGTCAATTCAAAACTCAAGTGAAATTAAATGTATTACCTCTAGGATCATATGCTATTTTAACAGGAATGGACTGGATGGAAAAACACAGATTAGTTTTAAATTTCTTTAAGAAAACATTTACACGCTTAGATGTAAAAGGATAAACAATTATAGTAAAAGGAATACCTAGAAAAGTTTTTGTTAGACATATTTCATCTTTACAAATGAAAACATTTGTACGTAACACTCTAAACCACCCTACCAACCCCCACCTTAAACCCCTCATCCCCCCAATACATGCAATATATTGGTTCGATTTTTTATAATTTTAAAACCCACAATATGAACTAACGTGATAGGATATTGGTCAACAAGTGAAACCCCCGTGGTACGTAAAGGTTTGTAAATTTTGTGTCTTATATGTAATGAATGATGAACACATGAAAAAAGAAGATAAATTAAAATTTGATGATATACCAATTTTAAAGGAATTTTCATATGTATTCTTGGAACATATTCTAGGATTTCGTCTGAAAAGAGAATTTGATTTTACTATTGAATTAGTACATGGAGTTGTACCCAATTCAAAGGTTCTTTACCAAAATGAATATCCTAGAACGTAATGAATTAAAACTACCACTACAGGAGTTAACAGATAAAAAATACATAATACCATGTATATCCTCTTGTGGAGCACATGTCTTATTTGTTAAAAATAAAGACGGTACCTTACACTTATGTATAGATTATCGTCACTTAAACAAGATGACAATTAAAAATAGATATACATTTCCCATCATAGATGATCTGTTTGATCAGATATGCAGAGCAACGATATTCTACAAAATAGACTTGATATTTGGATACAGCCAGAATTAAAGATGAAGATATATTTAAAACTGCATTCATTACCCGTTATGGGCATTATGAGTTTGTAGTTATGCCATTTGGGCTAACGAACGCTCCAACATATTTTATATGTTTAATGAACAATGTATTAAGTAAGTATTTGGATAAATTCATAGTTGTATTTATCGATGAAATACTAATTTATTAGAAAAAAAGAGGAAAATTATGAACATTTACACATAATATTACAAGTTTTAAGAGAACACAAATTGTACGATAAATTCAGTAAATGCAAATTATTTGAAGATAAAATACAATATCTTTTCCATGTGATATCCAAGGAAGGGTTATCAGTGGATTGTGATATAATAAGGGCAATAATGGAATGGCATGTTCCTAAGGATGTATCAGATGTATGATCATTCATGGGGATTACTGATTATTATAAAAAATTCATAGAAGGATTCTTGAGGATCGTGAATCCCATAACATCCAAGTTACAGAAAAAGGGAAAAAGATTTGTATGGGATTTAAAATGTTAAGAAATATTTTAAAACTTAAAATAATTATTAACCACTGAACCTATATTAAAAATAACATATCCAAATAAGGACTTTGTTGTATGCACTGATGCATGCAATGAGGGATTAGGTGGAGTGTTAACATAAGAAGGTCATATTTAGCATATGAATCAAGAAAGTTAAAAATACATAAAAAGAATGATGCTACCTACTATTTAGATTTTCCTGCCGTAATACATTCCTTGGAAATGTGGCGCCATCATATAATCGGTAGAATATTTTTATTAATGTCTGATAACATAAGTTTAAAATAGTTTTTTATCAACAAAATCTGAATGCAAGGAAAGAAAGATGGTTACATTTCCTTAGCGAATATGATTTCGAGATCAAGCATATAAAAGGAAATCAGCATAAGGTGGTTGATTCCTTAAGAAACATGAAAATCTAAATTTTATAGCAGTTGTTAGTAGCTATAAAACAAAATTGGACAATAAGTTTGAAGACATAGTAAAAATGGATAAAAATTATCAAAATTTAAGAGAAGAAGTTATAGAAAATGAATCTGAAAATAAAAAAATAGATTTCAGTTTGAATGAAAAAGGTTTAATGTTGTATAAAAATAGATTATGTGTACCCAATGTACCAGAAATTAAATTGCTGATCTTAAATGAAGTACATAAGAGTCCTTTCTCAGGGCATCCGAGTTACCAAAAGATGATAACAATGCTATGAAAAAGACTATTTCTGGCCTAATATGAAAAATGAAGTGGATGGATATATAGATAGGTGTACATAATGCCAGCAGGTTAAAGTTGAGCATCGACACCCAACAGTTTTATTGCAACCATTGCCAATCCTAGATTGGAAGTGGTAAATTATCATCATTGATTTAATAACAAGACTGCCTAAAAATTAAAAGCAAAATTATTCTTGTGATGGTAGTGGTAAAAAAATGTAGCAAGGAAGCTCATTTTGTACCTGTTAAAACTACTTATAAGGTTGTTAATATTGTTGATATTTTTATGAAGGAATTTTTTCATTTGCATGGAATTCCTAAGATGATAATTTCTTATATGGATCTTAAGTTTACTGGTAATTTCTGGAAGTCATTGTTTAAAGGATTGGACACAAAATTAAATTTTAGTATCGCTTATCATCCACAAATGGATGGACAAAATTAAAGAGTGAATCAAGTCTTAGAAGATATGAAGAGAATGTATGTTAGGGATCATCCAAATAAATGGAAAGAATCTCTGTACTTAGTCGAGTTTGCTTATAAAAATCATTATCAAGCTTCAACTAAATCTAGTCTTTTTGAAATACTGTATGGTAGGAAGTGTAATACTCTCATTTAATGGATTAATCCAATTGACAAATTAGTGTTAGGACTTGACATGTTAAAAGGAAATGGAACTAACAGTGAAACAAGAACAAATAAATATGAAAATTGCATAAGACAGACAAAAGAGTCATGCAAACCTTAAAAGAACTCATAAAGAATTCCAAGTAGGTGAGCATGTTTTTGTCAAGGTAAAACCCAGAAAAAGATCCTTCAAGTTGGGGAGTTGTGCTAAATTATCACTCAGTTATTATGGACCATTTGAAATATTGTCAATATTTGGATTAGTGGCTTACCAATTATCTTTTCCACTTAATCTCAACATACATAACGTATTTCATATTTCTATATTGAAAAAGTATGTACATGATGCTACTCATGTAATCAATTGGAATGTTATCTAGGTAGAACCAGAAGGAAATTTTCAGGTCGAACCGGATTGTATCCTCAACAAGAGAGAAGGTTTTCTCCAGAATCGCTCCATTGGACAAGTAAAGGTGCAATTGAAGCACCTTAGTCCAGATGAAGAAACCTGGGAATTGGAGAGTCATGTGTGAGAAGAATATCCAATTTTGTTCCAAAAAGACTCAGATGATATTTAAACAACATCAAGGACAATGTTGAAAATAAGAGGGTCTGTTTGTAACCCACCTAGAACTAAAAACATTTTATGTTGTGGAAAGACATTACTTTAAAAGTTATTGTAAAGTTTTATGTTGTTGACCAAGGATGGCCAAGGATGATTATAATTAAATATTTTATTATTTAATAGTTAAAAGACAAGGTACCTATACAAAGAGTACTATTTAAGAGTGTGTGACTAAACCACTAGGAGGAATGATCTCATGTAGAAGGGAAAAAGGACAAATGGTAGCAACAACATTCACTTTCTACCTGATGCAGAAGGAAACTTTCCTATAATTATGGTCATGTACCCAAGAAAGGAGGAACTAAGAAGGTGGCTCATTCAATTAATAATTTAACCAAAGACCTAGGCAAGCACATATATCCATCGAATGAGCAGGATTCTCACACACATTCTAGATATTAGAACCTTATGATTGCTGCACACTGAAACGTTAGGCACACAAGAGAAATTTGATGATGGGAAGGCTAAAGTGATTTGTTGTAGTATTGACTGCAAGTGTGACTGTTGAGTTATAGAGAGGATAGAACAAGCCTCTAGATAGTATCTTCATCCTAATGGTTCAGTGAATAGGATCGGTAGTCCTAAAGAAAGTAATTTTTGGTTCTTTCAGGAGACGTTTGGGGGGAACGGTTTTATTTGGATATTTGTCACCTTCAAAATTTTACAGGTTCGACGTTGTTCTAGTTTATTATCTTTAATTCATTTTCTTTTTATTTCTGAAGGACTTTATGAATGATGAAAGTTTCTAGAATTATTATTATTTTTTAAATAAAGTAGGAAAGTTTTTATTCATGTAAATTATAAGTTAAGGTGAATTCTTCTACTTAAATAGTTTTCCATAGTAGGAATCGTAAAATATAGTTTATTTTACTTGGAAACGTTGTCATATTATATTTATAGCTTCACCTAATGTTAAGTGTAGTACATAGTAAATGATTAGCATTTTTTATTTTCTTATAAATTTATACAGAAATAACCAATAGGTTAAATAAATCTATCATCGGCATACTCAATAAGGATTTCGTGTATTTTCACAAACACAAATTATTTTTACAATTAGGGATTTCCATAGTTAATTACAATAAAGCCCCTAATCAAATTTATAACATGCCAAAAACAATAGATCTATATTCGAGACATAGTGGCTTCTAGCTCATGGTTCGAGACCAATAAAAGAAAAATAAATATTAATAATTTACTCAATATCAATTTCATATAGCCGAAAGGCTTATTATTTTAATAATTAACCAGTACCAATTTTCCTAGAGCCAAAAGGATTATCGATTTTTCAAAACGATTTAGGGTTAAACACTTACAGTTAACAAAATAATAGCTTCGATCTAACAACAATATAAAACAAACTTTCCCATTTAATGATTTAACACAGGTCGAGAGTTCGAGGCTTATAGGGTTAAATTTCCAAGTAATGTATATAATAAAAGAAAACTACAATGAAAACACTGTATTCCTAAAAACAAAAAACCTGGGCAGCATTTTGACAATGCTGGAACTCTAAATTCAAACATATCATCAATAAAGAAATGTCGTAACTATTTTAAAAATCAGTATGACATATTTTTTAAAAAGGAATGAATGCAGTAGTTGTAACTAGGAAAACCATTTCTTTCACATAATATTAAACAATAATACAAATTTATATAGAGCAGTTCCAGAAGTTTTCGAAAGATTAAACAAATTAGAAGCGAAATCACAGTGACTGTTTTTCCCATAAACCTTGCTAAAATATTACAAAAATAGTTTCATTTTTTTTAAATGACTGTAATACAACTCCCTTCAGAGACTCCATGGTATGTAAACAAAAAGCATTTTTTTAAATTAATCACTATATAAACCCTATCACAACCTGAAGGCTTATAAAAACCACATTTCATCTCTGAAATTAACATTGTAGAGTAAAAACACGAGACTGTTTACCAGCAAGTAGAGGGGGCTCGTTTAAACCATTGGATCTCCCATACGAAGCCATAACCAAAAGGAAAATTATGTTCCAAATTTCATTTCACACCTTAGACCATCAAGGACCGTAGGGTTTCAAGGTATATAGGTCTTACCATGACCCTTCAACACCCGGTACCCTTGACCCGAGATATTTCAAGCCAAGTAACCGTTGAGCACTCCTGCCAGTCAAACATTGGTTAAATGTTAAAACTATTTTAAGTTTGGAATTATAAATTATCATTCAATCAAGATGAAAAAAACAAAAAACGAAGAGAAACTTACCCTCATCTTGATAGCTCTCCAAAGGAAATGATGCTAGGTCAAGACTGTGACTCTATAATTTTTTTGCAACCACTTCTATAGCCAAGAGAAACAAAGGAGGTGTAGTGTTAGATTCGTTCATAGTGTTATACGAGGGGTCACATGGTCAAGTGCAACATTTTGTTGGAAGGGCCGAGATCCCTCGTCTCTCCTCACCATTTCATTAACACATAAAAACTTAAACCTAGCCTTTGGATTTTTCGCTTATGGTTTTACACCTCATAAAACTAGATGGCACCACTACCCTTTCATGTGGGTGTTTTTAATTTTTCACTAACCTCCAGTTAGATTAAGATTCGCTACCCACTCGTTATAGTTTAAAGTTATTTCGTTAGTATGACGAAACCATGGTACAAGTAATTTAAGATAGGTCAAAGGATAATATAAAATGACCAATTCACATTTGTGGTGCAAAATCAATTTTTGAACTCATTGTTTTCCCTTAGTCATTATAATGTCACCTTGGTGCTTGCCACCTTTGGCTCAATAGCACGAGGGATTCACTTGTTTACCAATATCCTATCAAGTTAGTTCATATTGCGGGTTTTAAAATTATAAAAAATTGAACCAATATATTGCAGGTATTGGGGGGATGAGGGGTTTAAGGTGGGGGTGGGTAGGGTGGTTTATAAGGATTGAGGTATAAAAATGGGTGGGGAGGAGGTTTTAAGTATTGGGAGGGGGTTTCAAAAAAAAGAGTTTGGGTCAATCTCTTTGGAAATTAAGGGTATTCTTTAATATCCCACGATGGCACGTGCTATGTGAGAGGTTCACTAAGTGAAGTCCCTGTGCTCAATAGTTGTTTGGTATTTCAAGGCCGGGGGGGGCAGGGGGGTTAACAATTCTAGTGAAAACGCCTGCACCAATAAAAGGTTTAGAAATGCATTAGCTATTATAAGCTAAGTAAGACCCATAACCGTGTAACACTAGCATCGAAATAGGGTTTATAAGTTGAGGGTTTACACTGTTAAAATATCTCAAATCCATCCATATGGAAATACTTGAGTTAAGCATACAAACTATAACATACGACAAGGCTAGCATGACACATCAACTTTTGAAACAAGTAATATTATCATACGACTTAAAAAAATTGTATTCTAGTATAGTGTCATATGAATCATAAATGGAGTTATCATATTCAAGTTTTTTTCACAAAATTTCGTTATAGGATAAGTCCTAAGTTGATAATGGCATATAGGGTTTATAATAATTCTTAATAGCTATATGATGTGAGGTTAGGTCTTAATTTGATCTAAACACTCCGGAACAAAAAAAAAACTTATTTATGAAATTTTAGAGTTGTTACAATATATGTATGTAGTCTCATTTTTAGTTATAAGTAGTCAATTTCATGTTAATGAAGAAGAGATTGAAAGCTCATGTTTCTGAATATTATACCATATGTAGTTGTATGCTCTATTTCTATCTCTAGCTCTTGTTGAGTGTATGGTTGAAATATCCTCCCTACAAAACAACCATGAAGTCAAGTTTAGAAGGATATATTGTATACTCGAGGGTTGTTTTTTTTTAACTTCAGTCTTTTTTTTTAATACAGGGGAATAATTTTAAATGTAGCGGGAATCCATGAATTTCTTAATGTTTTGAGTGCATGTATGAGTTGGCATATATAAGTTACTTGATTTTATTAACCCACATCTTTTAGGATTTATCACTATATATTTTTTTCCAAGGTGTAAATAACAAATAAGTTTTTACCGTTTTTCAAATTTAAGTGGTTAGTTTTAATAATGTATAAATTTCAAATTATTCTTATTCTAATGATAAAAATTTATAAATATACATTTTTCATATTTACGAGTTTTGAAATTGGGTTTTCAAATTTATATTGAGTTTACAATCACAAAACCTAAAATGTAAATTGAAGGGAAGATCTTTAAGATGTCCTAATGTCATTTTAATTAAAACTAACATTTGCACACTAAGGTATTAAGACTCTTTTATTCTAGAAAAAAGGGCCCATTGGCCTCTTTAGCACCTGAAACCTAACAACTGGTGAAATTATTGACTTTATCGAAAAGTCAACCTTGAGTCAATCCATGATGCATATCAACATCTCTTACCTTCGAAAAAATCATAATACTTTGAAATAGTTCAAATGAAACTAAATTCAAGTGTTGCATGAACAAAATATATCATACATGCAACGTAACTAACATGTGAACATTGAATTTGCAAGGAAAACTAGCTTGATGATACAACTGTGAAAAACTATTAAAAACTTAATGATAAAAAAATACATTTAATAAGAAAATACATAGTTAGAAACATGTGATCGAATATAAACATGTAACCATTAAAATCATAAGGTTAAAAAAAACATAATTCAAGAATCTTGGAGTATTTCTGTTTGGTAAAGAAAATTATCGTAAATGGTTTCATAAAGTTAAAAATACCCTTTTTTTAATGAAATGTGGGATGGAATTTGTGAAAACGAGAATTTTGAAGACAAGAAATATCGAGAGGATGCAATAGACGAAGTGGATAAAAGTACATGATTACCACTTACTGATACCAAAGATCTAGCACTATGGAAAAGCAAGGACAAGAAGGCTTATTCCTTGATCATTGCCTCTATAACTGAAGAATTAAGTAGACATTTAGTTTCTAGCAAAAGTGCTTGGGAAGCATTAACTAAACTAAAATATTTGTATGATTCACATTGTAATATTGAAATCATACAATTGTTAATGAACTTATTTAACTTGGAATTACAACATAATGATCCAATGAAACTTACTTATGAAATTAGAGCTAGTTTCCATGATATTGATGCAACTGGTGTAAAAGTTGACATTCAACTTACTGCATTTATTAAAGCTCTCTACCCTTCCTATACTCACTATTTGGAATCACTTCAATCTAATGGCCAGATGAAATCTATGCGATGCAGGAGCATAGCTTCTCAAGATCAAAATTTGTTCATTAACTGAGATTTTTTTTTCATTTACCAAGGGATTTGGTTCCCTAATGATTGAATCTTAATGTTTCTAGACTAGGTGATTCATTGATGTAACGAATCTATTCTTTAGAGACATAATTCAAATGAGACTTTATTGAGGAGTTTTAGGATCTGAGGTATTATAGCAGATATCTCAATCCAAGTATTATGGACTTGAAACAAATTTCTTTTTTGTATTTAATCTCTATTTGATACATTGTAAATTAGCTTTGGTTAGATCACTAGAGCTGAGGCAACTCATTGAAGCTTAGTAGCTCATAGAGTTTGAATTTGAGATGAAGGGATTAGATCAAAGGGGGAAAGCTTGAAACCAAGGTTCCTGGAGCACACAGAGACATAAGATCTCTAAATTGTATTGATCTATTTGTTTCATTTAAATTAAAGGCGGTTCTTTGTCAATAAAGGTCAAATTTTTGTAGTTATAAATTGACAGAGCTAAATTATTTATTATACATAGAGATTTATGATATTTACAAAGTATGTGTAAGTGTTAATGCGCATAGGGAAATGATATATTGAGTTTTTAGATATAATTGAGTGAAATTCTTGTTTAATTCATATAGTATGATCGTATCAATTGAAATCTAATTCAATTGGTGGGAATTCATTCATATATGTTGAAGATCACAGGATGAATCTTAATCATTTGTACATAGGTTAGGCCCTTACACAGAATGAATCAATGGATGCTATGTATTTGGAGGAGTAATCAATGGTGGAGGATTGATGGATAAAAACGATTAGAACCTAAGAGGTGAGGAGTGTGAAAGTTCTGGTTTGATCAGCAGTTAATTGTCATTACAGAGAATCAAAGTATTTGTAGTTTAAGGAACTTTTAGTTTTCCGTAAGATACATTCAAATACAATTTTGAATTGGGTTGAAATCTGATGGTTCTGGTGCATTACGGAAAGTTTCAAACACATGATGGGCTTGCGAAAATATTTTTCGTATAAGAGTTATAAATTATAGCTTTGATTTGGAATCGAGTCCGATCTGATAGATCTGAAGGCTGTGGTTTATTATGGATAAATTCCAAGTATACGGTGGGACGTTCGGAATTAGTTTCCGTAAAGGGTTTTTAGTAATAATATTCCATGAAACCAAATTTTAAAAATTCCACTGTTGATTTTATTTAAGAGTCTTTGCTAAAATTATCACAACTGATAAATTTGGGGACTATTAGCCAAAGTTAGAGAGTAAGCCTAAAATTCACTTTCTAGACAGAGTTTTGTTAAAGTAAGGTCCGCAGAGAATCCTAGTGGGTGGTGCCTGCATCAAGTGGTATCAGAGTGTAGAATTTTCTCTCTATAGGAGAATGATTAGAGGAATCTTTTTGCTCTCTGTATTCATCAAATTTTGGTGACTATTATAGCTGATGTTTTTTCTTACTAAGGACAAAGAACATTTTATGATTGTAATATAAAGGGCATCAGATAAAGAAGATCCTAAAAGCAGACCATGGAAGGTGAATAAAGGATGGACGAGGTTTTCATACACTAGCATAACATTTGCTGAAAGAAGCAAATTTCAAACAGAAGATGATCCATTTGAGTATATATGAATGGATGAACAAGATCATGGATATTGAAGGTATAAGGTTGATATCATGTTGATTTTAATTTTGAAATTGAAAGTAACAAAACTAGGAAGGATAGTTCCAGTGATGGAATATGGAGAAGGATCCAGAGTAAAGTTATTCCTTGGTAATGATTGAATCTCATAGCAAGTTCAGGTTTGAGAATTTTATTAAGGTAAATTGAAATGTCCTTTTCTTTTCATTTTATAGAAATAATGACAAAGTTGTGAAAGGAAAATGATAGATCTGGGAAATAAATTCTACCTTGGGAGGAAGTAGAATAAATGAAGGATACTCTGAAGAGGATATTGGAAGACTGCAATAGTGGTATATATGTTCATGGGAAGTTGAACATAAAAGAACTGGAATTCTCTTTTACTAAGAGAGGTTTCCTTGAAAAAGGGGCTGTGCAGCAAGATTACTGTAATAGAAGGACCATCGGTGTTTTCAAATGAAGGAAAAAAATGTGTATGCACACAAATACTCTCGAGAGAGTTAACAAAGTTGGAAATTCTAGACAAATGAGAGAAGGAAGTTGTAGAGGCTGGGAGTAAAGAACTTCAAAGTTCTTGAAAAATCATATTTATTGAAATATTACACGTAATTGTTCTTTTGTTTTGTTTTCAACTAAATCGTGAAAGAGATTTTTGATGACAAGTAGAAGCAGGATAGAGGAATTATGGAAAGAACCTAATAGTTTCCAGCTGAAGGGTTGAACAAAGAGGACAAGTTGAATGTTATCAAGAGAAGGGAGATTTGCAAAATCCAGAGAAGCAAAAGATGCTCAAGTAAAGGTTTGAGAAAAGGGAATCAACATAAATACCAACAGGAATACTAAGCATGGAAGAGCTTAGTATGGTATTTGACGACAAGTTGATACAGTCAGCTTATGGAGGTGGCTTGGTTGCAGCTTGCAATGAGGAAGGAGAATCTCATAGAAGAAGGAAAACTATGATTACTGAGAATCATAGTATGGGTTCAGAGAAATGCCATGAAATGTTAAGTTAAGAAAGGCTCGATAAGAGATCAACTGAAATTGAGTTACAACTAGAGATGTTGGAAGAACTACTACTAAGAGGCAAGGAAGACCAAAGGTATGGGTGAATTTTTCCAAACAAAGTGAAATGGAATATGTTGCAGGTGAAGTTGAAGATCAAGTTTAATGCTAAGTTGAGGGAAGCATCTAGAACAATTGAGTATGAGGTTAAGGGATACATATGTGAACCTAAACAAGGAAAAATCCTTGGAGAATATGAAGATGAAGGTGAAGGGATTGATGAGATCTGAGAATCTCATAGTTTTTCTGATAATTTGTTTATGAATGCAGGATTTGCAGGTACTAAGAATGAAGAAAAATGATTGAAAACTATTATGCAGGTTAAGAGATATGGAGACATGTTTTCCAAAAACATAAAGGAAGAACATGGACACAGTTTTGTCACCAAAAAAATTGAGACATTATTTCAATGTCAAGTAGTGGATACAGTGACTGAAAGGAAGATGCAAAACTCTGTTGAAAGAAAGAACAGTGGGAAGAAACATTTAGGTATAATATTTACAAAGAAGGTTGAAGGATTGATGTCTAAATCATCAAATGAACGCATGGAGTCCCATGATTTTCAATCTGATGGTATTTTTGTGAATGC
This sequence comes from Pseudotsuga menziesii, assembly GCA_001517045.1. Classification (NCBI taxonomy): domain Eukaryota; kingdom Viridiplantae; phylum Streptophyta; class Pinopsida; order Pinales; family Pinaceae; genus Pseudotsuga; species Pseudotsuga menziesii. The sequence continues at coordinate 176,110 of LPNX010956090.1, read as the reverse complement.
AGATTGTGATAAAGAAAAGTTTTCTTGTTAAGGTGATTCTATAAAAATTTATCATGTTTCTAATGATTGGTGTAAGAATGTAGGTTTTGAAGTAAATAAAGATAGAAAATTTTGTAAAGGAAGCACATATATTGGTGAAGAGTGTGAGCCCATATATGATGAAGAATACTTCTCAGAAGAAGACAGTTTTGAATTATTACAACAGAAGAATCTTATCGATGTATTGCTTGATGGAGGACAAGTTTAGCACGTGGATCAAAGAAATAAGGCTGAATATAGAAATTATGATATAAGAAAAGGTAAGTATGATGTTTCTTTTTTTTTTGATAGAGGAGAATAGAAATGAAGAAGAGCATTATGATGAGATGCTTGGAAAATGCCAGAAGGAAATTGAGTTGCTGGAATACATGTTGAAAGAACCTGAATATGAAACCATAATTACAGTAAGAGAAAGGGAATGTTTAGAAGTTCCTGACAATGAAAACATATTTCAATTGATGGAAGGAGCAAAGGAAGATTTTTGTTTTCAGAACAATGATTTTTCTGCAAGTACAGAAAAGGATGTGGATGAATATGTTTATGCGATTGAAAAGATGGAGTGTGATTTGTTACTTGATAATGATTCTTATATTCAGGGAAAACATAGGGATATTGATGAAGATGATGTCTTTAAAGACATTGAGGATGAGAGAATGGAAAAAGCACAAGGAAGAAATCAACATCTTGAAGATGAAGAGTTTGAAGAAGATGTTGATGTGGGATCTACTGAAGATCTCAGAAACTGTTTATTGGAAACTAATCAGCATAAATACTTGGAAGAAGGAGTACCATAAGAGACTAAAAAGTATTATGTTTCAAGTACTAATGAGTTGTGTTTGATTGCAGGTTTTACAAAAGAAAACAGAGGACAGTTACTGAATACTGTCATGAAATTAGAAGAGAATGAATATTTTTCTTTTGGAAGCATAACCATGGAAAAGAGTGAGAATTCTCTTATGGAGGATGAGATATTGTTATCTCAAAAGGATAATCAACACTTATTTTTTTTTTCATGTGATACAAGGAGGAAAGAAAATTTTGTTGCAGAGGATAAATAACACCACTTTGATGTAGTGTTTGATGATTTTGAGGAAGAAATACAGATGTTTAGAAACTGGTTGATCAATCTAAGGATTGGTAAAGAAGATCATATCATAAAGAATAAGGAACTAGAATATGTAATTCAGTTTTCTATGGATGGGCTGAGTATTTTACATACTTTGGGGCATGAGGAAAGAAAGATGTAGTAGCCAGTAGATATTGAAAACAACAAATTTCGGTAAGATGTTTATCAGTCAGAGGATAAGTTGAATGAAGAAATTGAAGAAATGAGGAATCTGATGGTAAAGATATCTTAGAAAATACATACTAAAGAGAGAAGAACAATCAATAGCAGATTGCAGGTGACTGCATAAGTTTACTTCAGCAAAGTAGATGAAGTGTTGGAGAATAAGATTTGGGATCCTGGAGGGCTCAAGTCATCCATACTTGTAATTGTCACATTGTTATAGAAAAGTGACAGACCTCATAGATAGGAGTCTATGAATCTTTTTTACCTTGGGAGTCTGATGTGGGAGAATAGCTTCTCAAGACCAAAATTTATTCATTAACAGAGATTTTTTTTCATTTACCAAGGGAGTTGTTTCCCTAATGATTGAATATTAATGTTTCTAGACTAGGTGAGTAATTGATGTAACGAATCTCTTCTTTAGAGACATAATTCAAATAAGAATTTATTGAGGAATTATAGGATCTGAGGGATTCTAGGAGATATCTAAATCCAAGTATTATGGACCTGAAACATATTTCATTTTTTGTATTTAAGCATTGTTTGATACATTGTAAATTATCTTTGGTTAGCTCACTGGAGCTGAGGCACCTCATTGAATCTTAGTAGCTCATAGAGTTTGAATTTGACAGGAAGGGATTAGATGAAAGGGGGAAAGCTTAGAACCAAGGTTCCTGGAGCACACAAAGACATAAGATATCTAAATTGTATTGATATATTTGTTGCATTCAAATTCAAGGTGGTTCTTTGTCAATAAAGGTTGAATTTCTATAGTTATAAATTTACAGAGCTAAATTATTTATTATACATAGAGATTTATGATATTTACAGAGTATGTGCAACTGTTAATGGGCATAGGGAAATGATAGATTTAGTTTTCTGAAATAATTGAGAGAAATTATTATTTAATTCATATAGTATGATCGTATCAATCGAAATCTAAGTCTATTGGTGGGAATCCGTTCATATATGTTGAATATTGCAAGATGAACCTTAATCATTTGTACAGAGGTTAGGATTACACACATGATGAATCTTAATCATTTGAATTGGGTTGAAATGTGATCTTTGAATCTGATGGTTCTGGTGCATTATGGAAAGTTTCAAACACATGATGGGCTTGCGAAAATATTTTCTGTAAAAGAGTTATACATTATAGCTTATGTTTGGAATTAATTCTGATCTAGTAGATATGATGGCTATGGTTTATTATGGAGAAATTCCAAGTATATGGTGGGACCTTCGGAACTAGTTTCTGTAAAGGGTTTTTAATAAGCATATTCCATGAAACCAAATTTTAAAAAGTTCTCTATTGGTTTTATTTAAGAGTCTTTGATAAATTTAGCAAAACTGATAACTTTGGTGATAGTTAGCCAAAGTTAGAGAGTAAGCCTGAAATTCACTTTCTTGACAGAGTTTTGCTAAAGTAAGGTATGCAGAGAATCCTGGCAGGTGGTGCCTACGTCACTATGACCTTTGAAAAACTTATTGAGAAAATTGTAGAGAGAGTGAAATTATTTGAGAAGAAGGATTCTAACACCAATGAAGAAACTTTGTGTCTTGCTCATAAAGGACAAAAATAAAAAGAATAATTTGCAAAGGATGACAATAGAAGTAGAGGTTGAGGTAGAGTACAAAGAGGGAGGTACATAGAAAGGGGAGTAGATATAATGGAGGAGAGAAACAATTTTATAGATGTGGTAAAACTGGTCATACTACCAATTATTATAGAACTTCTTAGGAGAAAATTGTTAACAAGAAAAAGAAAACAAAATACAAAAGTAATAATAAAGGTAACCCTCCTGAATCTACACATTATGTTGTTGCACATTGTAATTTTGGAATTGAAGAAGTTCTTAATACTTCATTTTCTTGGAATGACATTTGGTTGTTAGATATTGGAGCCACATGCCATATGACATTTAGAAAACACATCTTTGATACATTTAGTGATCAAATTGATGGAGTAGTACATTTGGAAGATAAGTCTCGGTTAAAACCTTCAGGAATTGGATTTGTTAGACTTAAATTACTAGGACTTGTTGATTACATACTTTATCATGTTCTTTATGTTCCAAAATTGAAGATAAAAATAATATCTTGCGTGATTATTACACAACAAGGTCACTCAATACTTATGTTTTATGGCATCAATGAGATTAGAAGAACTTACGATAATGTGATTGTAATGACTGGAGTGGAATATGAATTTTTTTAAAGTTGGGTGCTACTTCATGCAATTCGTAGAATCTTTCACATTTGGCTCAACAAAATGGTAATTTTTCTTCAAGGTTGTTATGACATGCTAGATTTGGTCATATTAATCATGATAGTGCTAGGATTATCAAACAAAAATGAGTTCAAGGGATTCCTATTATTCCAAGACAACTTTTCCAATATAATGCTTGAATTTTAGGCAAGCATAGTAAACAACCTTTTCATGATTCTATGTTTCGAGCATCTAGAAAGCTCATCCCTATTCACTCATATTTATGTGGGCCCATGCTTGTTCCATCAACAAATGGTAATAAATATTTAAGGGTAAAATCCTTGTAATGTGTCTCACTTTTCTGCAAGATAAACTTACACTATTTTTATAAATTTATTCAAAAGATTATTATACAAATTGAAAAATATATTTCAAAAAAAACTTGAAATTTATTTTGACAATCACTTGTATATTATCTCCGTATTCATATACAAAAATATTGATTTTAAAGTTTTAAAATGATAATTTTTTGGGTCGCACTTTTACCTACACATAAAAATTAAAATTTATATTAATAATTTAATAATAATTCAAATATCTCATAATATAAAATTTACAAACATGTACAACAATCTTAAAATTATCTCTAAAAAACAAGTTCAAAAAAATTGGAATCAAAAAAATAAATGAAGACAGATATGGGGGTTCACAGTTTTGTGAGTACGTATGAGAGGATGAAATAATAATAAATAGACATTAAATAAAAAATGAAATAAATAAAATATAAAAAAATTCTAATTTGAAAAAATACCATATAAAATCTCATTCAAAGTGAAAACTTCTGTTTCATTACACCATTATCTAATTCTTATTGGAATTCTAGATTTATTTAGTTCATTAGATTTTTATAAAATTTCATTGTTGCAAAAGGGATAACAGTGAGACACATTAACATGCTGTTACCCTTAATGACTTTTATTGAGGACTATACAAGGATGTACTGGGCTTATTTATTAAAAGAAAAATATCAAGTTTTTGATACATTCATAAATTTCCATTTGCAGATTAAAATGAAACTGAACTCAATATTGGAACCTTTAGAACTCGTAATGGTGGTGAATGTAGATCTCAATATTTTGAAAAATATTTGTAGGAGAATGATAATAAACATCAAACCATCATTCCTTATAATCCACAACAAAATGGTGTGGCAGAATGTGTGAATAGGGATCTATTGAATATGGTAAGATCCATGATGTTTTTTAAGAATGTTAAGCTAATTTTTTTGCGAGAAGAGTTCCTTGTGTCGCCAGCATTAATAATAGGTGTCATTTTGTTGCAATTCAAAACAAAACACCTTATGAAATGTGGCATGGCCATCTTCTAGCTGTTAAGCATTTTAGAAATTTTGGTTCCACATGTTATTCTTTGATTCCTAATAAACAAAGAAATAAATTCAGAGCAAGAAGTCGAAAGTGCATTTTTTGGGGATATTCTAATACTTACAAATCCTATCTAGATTACATGATGAAGATAAGAGAAAGATAATTGTTTCTAGATATGTTATATTTCTTGAATTCAAAAAATGTGCACTCACTATTGATAAACAACTTACTTAGCTTAATAGATTTCATTCTAAAAAATTATACCATGAAAGTGATAATGAACTTCCAAATATTGAAGGGGGGATTATGGTTATATGTCGATTTTTGGAATTTACTTCCATAACAACAAGTTATTCTAATGCATAAGTTGATGACAAAAAGGTTCAAAAATTTGATGATATTATTGACGGATAGGATAATTTAAGTCTCATAGATAATGGGAACCTTCTCTTGATGAAGAAATAGAGAAAACATCACAGCAACCAGTTTGTAGATCGACACAGACTACAACATTTCCAAAAAGGTATGATGATTTTTTCACATTATATTGTCAATTAAACTTTTCCTCTTTTGATCAACCTACATCTTTTCAAGAAGCAGTAATTAGTGATGTATGGAGAACTGCAATGCAAAGAGTGTATGATGGTCTCATAAAAAATGGAACTTCGAGGTTGGTGGACCCTCCTATTAGAACCAAACTTATTGGTTGCAAGTGGATATATAAAAAAAAGGTATAAATCTTATTTCTCACTTCACAAACACAAAGAGAGACTTGTAGCAAAAGGAAATGCACAAAAGGAAGGTGTTGATTACACAGAAACATTTGCTCTTGTAGCAAAATGGGGCAGTATTGGAATTATTTTTTCTTTAGAAGCACAAACAAGGATCAAAAGTACATAATATGGATTCTAAGGACTCCTTGTTGAATGGAGAATTGAAAGAATATGTCTATATGAATTGGACTAAATGTTTTACTATCAAAGTTGAAGAAAAGAAGGTATGCAAATTGGTAAAATATTTGTATGTTTTGAACCAAGAAACCAGAGAATGGTATGAAACGTTAATTGAGCATCTTCTAAATTTGAATTATCAGGATTTAAATCTATATGATGCAAATTTATTTGTTAATAAATTTGGAAGATCAATTGTATATCTAGTTTTCTATGTGGACGATTTAGTTGTCACGGGAACTAATGATAGTTATATAGCCTCTATTGAAAGGGAGTTGAAAAATGGTTTTGATATGAAATATTTGGGATAACTACATTATTATTTAGGAATTGAAGTAGATAAAAAACCAAAGCAAATTTTTACTTCTTGGAAAAAATATATTGGAGTGCTATTAAGCGAATTTGGTATGCAGGATTGTAATTTTGTTTTCGCTCCAATCGAGTAGAATCTAAATATTACTTCAAATAAAGGTAGTACATTTGAGGATCCAATAAAGTATAGGAATCTTGTTGGAAGATTAATTTATCTTACTACTACACATCCCGACATAACTTTTGCTTAATTTTTATGCACTAAATATTCATGGCATCTTGTGGAGAGTCTGCGGTGAGTTAAGAGTGCAACTAAATAGTACATTGAAATTAAAAAAAATATATTCTTAAATTAATTAACAACTAATAATTAAAAATTCCAGGGTTAATAAATTTAATGACATTAATAATGAAGTCTTAATAATAAAATTTAAGAAAAAACTAGGATTAAAATTAAGTAATAAGTTATTAAATAATACTAATTGAAATGAACTTAAAACTAAAACAATTAAACCCTAAAACTACCTATAAACCAGAAAATTTAGTAGACACCATCCCAAAAAAGGTTGTTCTATATTAATAGGTCACTGAAGGATGAAGAACTTCCTAGGAATCGTTATTGTCCTGAAGATGTCCCATGCATGGATTGAAATGTCGACACTAACTCTTCACTCACCACGGACTGGGCCAGAAGATGCTATAACTGTTGTTGTACAAATAATTCCCAGGTTTATGCACCATCCCTATGAAGGTCACTGGAATGCATTGAAAAGGAGTGCTCAAATATTATAAAGGAACTCAATATTATGGCATCAAACATTCTCAAGTTTTAGACTTCCATTTCACTGGTTATGCAGATTTTGATTTTGGCAGAGATAAAGAGAATGAGGTGTCTACTTTAGGTTATTTGATGAACCTTGGATCAACAAATATTATTTGTAGATCATAAAAGAACTCTGTTGATGTTGATTCTACAACTGAATCTCAATATTTTGTAGCAACTCAAGCCATAAAATAAATCATTTGGATTCGGAAAATACTTGAAGACTTGTAGGAGAAACAAATGACAACAATGCCTCTCTTTGTTGACAACTCTTCTACAATTCAATTGGCCAAGAATCCAAAATTTCATCATTGAACCAAACATATCAACACCAAGTATCACTTGATTTGACATCATGTTGAGTCCAAAATGATTCATTTCACTCATTATTCTACTTCATAGAAAATTGCAAACATCTTTACTAAAGCATTGGGCTGTGGAAAGTTTGAAAATTTTAGAATGCATCTTGGAATTTCATATTTTCCTTTGGATTAAGGGGTAAATGTTGAATAAGCCTTTGGTACTTCATTTCAAATAATATTTCGTATATTAGTTATCAAATTTCCGTGAATATTCTCATTATATGTACTACCTTTCTTTCAAATAATATTCAATCATTGTTGAGATTCTTGACGACCTATGTCATTTTCATTTTAATGTACATGTTTCTTAGTCACCTAAACCAAATATCTCATGAATATTGTTTTTATAGGATTGATGATTTCTCTCAAAAGATTTTTTAAACAAGCTTCACATATATGGGGATAACCGAGAAACCAAGATGCAGGCATAAGAAAAAGGATTTGGGATTCCTAATTTCATACTACGTTCAGTTTTCCAAAGTAGTTGGGATTCCTAATTTCTTATCAGGTTATGTTTTCTCCACCTTCTTGTAAAATCCTATGAATGATATGTTGAGGAGAAGTCTTGCTTTAATATCTGATTTCTAGGATTGTGGTGGTTTGAGTGATTAACTCAGATTTTAGGAGTTATCCCTATTTGGTGTTGGATAGGGATAGCTTAAATTTATCACAACTACAAATTTTTAGCATTCAAGTACATACAAGAAACACACATATACATAGCTACATCTCAAACACACTCTAAAGATGAGTAAAATGATCTTCATGTATTAACCCAGAAAATTTACTCTCTACATTCTCTACATTTTTTGTTTTTCTCTATTCTTTACATACATATATAAGCAACCTATAATATAGTTTGGGAAGTTTCTTGTATTAACTAAACTACCTACCTCTCTTAATGAGAATCATATCTATTGACAAAGCTTTTACGTGAGGCAGTTTACTTATATCAATAATACAATGGATGATTTCATATGTTAAAGGTTTATGTATGACAAATGGATAAATTAATCTTTCTTACACTCCCCCTTAATTTTGACCATTGTCCACTACACCACTTACAAAATTTACAATAACATTGACAACCTAAATATTTAATTAACATGCTTCAACAATGCCTTGATGGGATTACATTCAAAATTTCCAGAAATCATTATACCTATTGATCTAGGATTACAGTTACACAAAATAATTCAAAAAATTGCTTGACATATAGCTGCAAACTATCACCTATTGTCCTCTTCTTCTTGCTTGACCTATTTTATTATTTCTTTTACTCTAGACTTTATATTTACTATTTTTTTGAATTTATTTATCTTCATCTTCACCTTTTTCTGTATCCTCTGTATTTTCACAATTTATTCAGAATTGATGTCCATGTCATATTCTTCAATTTTTCATATTTTCCACTACCATTTGCTTCAACATCATTTTCATTAATCTTAACTTCAATATTTGCATAATCACAAACAAAACATTATTTGTTTCATCTCATCTTCAATTTCAACATCGTTCTTCCACATGGTAATTATATTATAATAATGTCTCATTTCCTCAAGCCTCCATTTCTCAAAGTGTTTATCTAAGATAACTTCTTCATTAACTTCTTCTTGCTAAAGAATATCCATATTTGTTTCATATTCATTTTCTTGCATAACAAACGTAGGCTTCTCAAACCAATCTTCAAAAAATATTATTTTATAATCAAATTTTATTGGCACTGAGATTGAGTTCTCTTCCTCGTTTTCTTCAATTGATGTTGGTTGACTATTTGTTTCAACATTTGTAAACTTAGAAACATTTGTTAGGATTTTAAATAAACTATTATTATTTTTCTCTATAAGCTCTATTTTTTCTTCTTCTTCTTTACATAATACTTGATTTGTTTTACCCTTTGCTTCAACATCAAGGCCATCATCAACACTCACTTCATTATTCTAATTTTTTTTTATCTATGTTGAAACTTCTATGCTTCCATCAACTAAGTTTCTCACATCTGTTTCTACAATACATTCCACTTCAACATATTTTAGATTTTTATGGAATTCTTCAACGACCTTCAAATTAACATTAAAATAAGAAATACTATCATTTTCTTAAACTTGTGGATCATCTTGGATGCATTCATATTGAAGTAATTTTTTGTCAAATTCTGTAATAAAATTGCAGTCTTCACAATCTTCATTTTCCTTCTCAACTACTAGATGATTTGTCTTTTTACGTGCACATTCACAAATAATAAAATTGTTATGAAAATATTTTTCCCTCATGGGATTGTCCTTCTTGTTCTCTTCTTCTTTATTTTCAATTTCTTCACTTTCTTCTTCATCCTTAACTGGCTGATCTACAACTATCACAACTACATCATTTTCAACTATGCAAGCCTCTCCTTCAGCAATGAGGCTATCAATTCCTTTATAATCCACATGTTCTCTTGCATAGTGGGATTTGTAATTGTCAATTTCTTCTATCTTCTTTGATTCTAGACATTCCATAGAATCATCATCTTCTATAGCTACCATTGGCCCATCATTATTGCTACCCCTTACATGAAACTCTAATTCTAGATTATTCCATGCCTCTTTAGATGTCATGTCTATTGCTAATTTGAAAAGTATGTTTTCATCCTTGTTGGATGTAGTACAAGGCAAGTGCATATTTTGATTCATCTTGGGGTCTGTTAACTCCATACTAAACTAAACCTCTTAAATCTTTAGAATCCAAGAAATATTTCATTTAATTGACCAAAATTCATAATTCTTACTTGAGAAATATGGTGGTTGATAATATATGATACTCCATGCATCTTATATCTTTTCTTAATCTATGATGCTCCATGCATCAAATGGTACATGTTATGATTGAATCAACATGATCTTGATAGAACTATTCTTGAACATGATAATGGATTTACCATGGTAAATACAAGGTTGTTTGAGCCAGGAGCAAAGCCCTATGTTCTTCCAAGCCAATGTGAACAGGTATTTTACTCAGAGGTTCCAGGTAAAGAAGGCAGGTCATTTGTTGTGAGACACGATCCAAGGGGAAGGCTGGTAAATTATAACCTAGATGATGGTAATGAAGAGGGTTCTCTGGAAGAAGAATACAATGACAAAGATCATGATCAACATGAGTTAGGTGATGATGATGATCCAACAGAAGATGTCCAAGAAATAGTTGAATCAGATGGTGTTGCAGACAATGCCGATGAATATTATACTAACGATGACACGATGAGTGTAACTGATGATGATGATGATGATGATGATATGGCCAATCCTTACAATGTTGACTCTAGATATGATGATACATATGATGAATTGGATGAAGAAGATGATGACATGGATGAAGAAGACGATGAAATATATTGAAAGGTAAATAATTAATTAGACCTATGATTTTATCTTTTTTATTTTTTTAAAGTTAGTAACATCATCACCATCACCATCATCTTCATGATCATCATCATGTTGATCATCATCATCACTATCATCATAATCATCATCATCATCATCATTAAGAGCATCATCATGATCATCATCATTATCATCATCATCATGACCCTCATCATAATCATCATAATCATTATCAGGTACCATCATCATCATCATAATCATCATAATCATAATCATCACACTTATCATTATCATCATCTTCATCATCATCTTCCACACCAACATGACCATCATCACCATCATCATCATCTTCATCATCATTGTCATCATCATCATCAACATCATCATCACCCTCATCATCATCATCTTCATCATCATCGTCATCATCATCATTGTCATCCTCATGATTATGATAATCCTCATCATCATCATCAACATCATCATCACCTTCATTGTCATCATCATCATCATTGTTGTCATCAACATCATAATCATTATCATCATCATCACCATCACCATCATCATCATCGTCGTTGTCGTCATTGTCTTCATCATCCTCGTCATCATCATCATCATCGTCGTCGCCGTCTTCATCATCATCATCGAAATCATCACACTTATCATTATCATCATCGAAATCATCACACTTATCATTATCATCATCTTCATCATCATTGTCATCATCATCATCATCGTCTTCATCACCAACATGACTATCATCACCATCACCATCATCTTCATCATCATAAGGATATGGTCATCATCATCATCAACATCATCATCATCATCATGACCCCCATCATCATCATCATAATCATCATAATCATAATCATGTACCATCATCATCGAAACCATCATAATCATAATGATCACACTTATCATTATCATCATCGTCATCATCATCATTATCATCGTCATCATCTTCATCACCAACATGATCATCATCACCATCATCATCATCGTCATCGTCATGATGATGATAATCATCACCAACATCATCATCACCATCATCATCATCTTCATCATCATTGTCACCCTCATCACCGTCATCCTCATGATGATGATAATCATCATCATCATCATCATCATCAACATCATCATCACCATCATAATCATCTTCATCATCGTCGATATCATCATCATCATCATCATAATCATCATAATCATCATTGTCTTCGTTGTCATCATCATCATCATCATTGTCATCATCGTCATCATCATCATCATCATGAAAAACATCATTATCATCATCGTTGGTATCGTCATCTTCATCATCGTCATCATCGTCATCATCGTCATTATCATCGTCTTCATCATCATCGTCGTCGTCGTCGTCATCATCATCATCATCATCATCATCATCATCATCATCACCACCACCATCATCATCATCATCATCGTGAGTATCATTATTATCATCATTGTTATCATCTTCAACATCATCGTCGGCGTCTTCATCATCATAATCATCATGAGTATCATTATTATTTTGTATTTTAATATATCAACATAGATCTATGTTAATCTTGACTCTACCAAGTGTTAAAAGTGATCAAATGCTTTGAAGTGTAAATCTTGAAAACATAAAAAAAATTGAATTATACACTTTGTTTAAACCGTATATATTTTTAACATAGTTAACATTATAATCAAAACAAAAACACAAGAGAAATATTTAATGAAGAGTCCACCATGTCATTAGATTGGATATGTGCAATCTAGAATGACCACTTTTGTTTTAAGATTCTATTTACTTTATTCATATTGATTAATATCCCTTCGCAATTTTCTTCATTGAAATTTGGTTGTTATCAAATTAAACATGATAATTAAAAAAAGAATATTGCAATTGCAACTATCGTAATCACACATAATCACATTCCGAAATAGTAAATGTTAAATAAATATAGATAAATAGATAAAATTCATTAGTTGGATTAGTGCAATGTATTTATGCTCCAATCAATGATCCGACATAATTAACAGAGAGTTAAAGATGCATGACATCTTCAATTATCAAAGCTTTAGTTTGATTATATATTATATATAAAATAATACGATAAGGTTATTTGGATTTGAATTCAATGGAATTTTAAAATAAAAATTAACATTTATTTATATAAATGTATTTTACAATTTATTCAATTTAATTTAGATTTAATATATATTTGATTTTACAATTTTTATTTTAAATATTTTTTTGGTATTAACATATTCCATGTCATTATAAACATGATACATCTCACTCACTTTAATTACAAAAAACTTCAATATAATAAATTTTATATTTTTATATTTCACACTTTAATATATAAAATCTCATATAATAATATAAGATATTATAAAATGAGGATTGTATTCTTCACAAAATGTTAATTCCTAAATTTTCCTCATGCATTTAGTTTTGGAAAATATCTATATAATTGATGTTGTTGTCGGAGAAACCATAGTATCGAAATGACCAAGTCGATGTTTCAGATCCATATCAGGATCCATCATCAGGACAATGTCGAAGGTGGAGAGAGTGAGAATCATCGATAAATATTGAAACCGGGTAGAAACAGTCTAAGGTCGGTCGTAGAGACTAGGGTTTGCTAGGTCAAAAAATTCTTAATTTTATTTTAATATCAAAGTGTGCGGAAAAGTCATTCTTTAAACCTATTTTTGGGAAAAAGAAAAAGTTTATATTATTAAAAATTTTATACAATGGCTACATTAAGAAATTATTAAAAATTTTAAGGAGTTTTTAATAATTAATTATTTTAAAAAGTTAATAAAATTTTTATATATCCAAATGTCAAAATTTTTTATTATTATTAATAACAAATTTTATTTTAATGCCTATTAATGTCTTTAGACTTAAGGAAAAAAGAAAAAAAAAAGATTTCATTTTAAAGGCCTATTATTAGGGAATTTTTATTTAATTTCATTTTATCTTTAATTTTTAATTATAATCTTACCTTTTTTATTTTTTATTTTAACTTATAATAAAACATACCCTAGGAATGGGTTTCTTATAAATTATATTATTATTAATAACAAATTTTATTTTAAATGCCTATTAAGGTGTATAGACCTAAAGAAAAAATTTTAATTTCATTTTAATTGCCTATTATTAGGGAAATCATTATTTAATTTAATTTTATTTTAATTTTTAATTATAATTTTACCTTATTTATTTTAATCTTAACTTATAATCAAATTTGTATGAAAGTGATTTTTTAGGAAGA
>LPNX010956090.1:107808-155597 GCA_001517045.1 Pseudotsuga menziesii | reverse complement strand
GTTTTGAGGGCTTCTATCTAGCACATGAGTAAAAAATCAGGTTTTCATCGCCAAATTTGGCCAAAAAGTGTTACCCATCTTCATGGAATCACCCATAATTATATATGGATGGATGTCCAATGTATTTGGTTAAACATAATGAAAACTATGCAAGCTTAAATTTTAACAACCCAAAGTATATGTGTTATATAGTTAAGATGCTCGATGTTTTTTATCCGAGTTGGGTTCATCCTTAGGAGCTCCAATTGTTAGAAAAAAAGCATTGTAAAAAACTTTAATGGGCCTTATGTATTATTATCACATTTTCCAATAGTATACCCAAGAGCATTGCTAAAAAGTAAGGTTCTTTGGAAATTTATGAAGACCATGATCCCAAATATGAAGGATGCTTAGCATAAGTTTTTCCTTGATGGGAAGAAGGATAAGACTAGAGAAGTCAATACCACCTACAATATTTCAAGGGAAATTCACCTTTCAAAAAACTAGGATCAATTGTCCTCATAAAGTAAGGAAAATTGTAGAAAACATGTTTGATAACAAAACATAAAGTCAGGTTATGTAGATTGAGAAAACATTAATCTCTCTATATCCTGTATCTTTTCAAAGGATACAGGACTTCTTAATTCATGTCAAGGATGACCAAAAATGACCACATAATGGGTCATTTTCCCTTCTTGTTAAATCATAGTGAAATGTGTGCTCCCCCTGACATGTACTCCTGCTATCATACTGCTGAGATTTGTTTGGCAGTCTGATTATGAATACTTTGACTATATAAAGGTTGGTTTCTTTCGAATGATGCCTACTACAGAGCCAAGTCAACTACAAATTATTATCGAAGACTTGAACAAGTCTCTCCAAAATAAACAAATACTTTGTTGCAAGTTTTGTCCCTAACTGTGTCAGCATTAATCATGTGAAGAGTATTATTTTTAAATATATTTGGCTGAGTATGTATGCATAATATGTACATTATAACTCTTCTTCTGGACATATCTCCTTGCATGCTGCAAACATTTATTCAATGCTCTTCCTCAAACATAGACAATGTAACTCCATACCAAAACTGCTTCCATTATTACTTCAGTCATACCTTGAATGCACCATCTTTATCCATATGAACTTCATCATTAGTTGGGGATGAATTTTTTCAAACTTGTCTTCACATTGTTAATCACCATTTTTGTCCCTAAACTCCACCTCATTTATTAGATAAAGGATTTGACGGAATAAATTTTGAGATCACACGATGTGTGCAAATCATCAGCTTACTTGGATGTTGGAGTAGGCTTACCTATCTAATTGTGTATATGTTTCCATAAGGAATTTGAAAAACCACAACATGATCTCTTCAACATATGCCTTTTCAGTATCCACAAAAAATCCTTTTATCTACAGACTCCTCATCATATACCTCAACTGCTGGCATCTTTTCCATCTACGTGCAACTATTTGTCTTTCTGCTGGCATGTTCATAGTGTTGTGGGCACTCGACATTTTGACATTAATACTGTGGTTAAGGACAATGTCGTTCTAGGGATCTTAACTACTAATGATGAAAAGTAGAATGATTGGGTATGCAACAAGTTTTTCTTGTATTTGAATATATTGAATCCAACTATATGATTTCAGTAAAAAAAAGTATTGATGTTAGTAGTATTCTACAGTGTTAAAACCACTCAATTGGATGATGGATTTTGTGCTTCAATTTTATGACTTTTACTTTGAAAGTGGACACGAAGAAAATCTTACACGACTTGCATTGAATTTTTTTTGTATATTGAGTTGATTTAACTAACATCAAGACTCCTTTTACTGAAATCATATATTTGGAGTCATTATATTCAAATAGGAGAATTCTTCATTATTCCTCCTTATAATTAAACTATATGAATTCAGTATTACTCCTTTTACTGAATTCATATAGTTGGATTCTAACATTGGATAATGGGTCTAAAATAAATTGAGATCATAGGCCAAGTAGGTGTGCATTATGCGAGGGTGACAATGAGATTATTTTCCATATTTTTGTCACTTACCCCTTCTTAAGCTTAGTGCTTGCAATCTTAGTGCTTGCAGTACTTCAAATCCTCTAAATGGCAGCCATAGTCCAAAAAACATTCCACAACAACAAATAATTACATATCATCAAAATCAGAAACTATATTGGGATCCTCATCATGGATAGAAACCTCTACTCATACATTGGCCTCTTCATTGATCCTCCAAGGATATATCGGTACTAGTACTTCATAATATTTGTGGGTCCTGTTGCCGCCTTTCACAAACCTGGGTCACGTGGCAGAAATATTTAAGCCACTCGGTGTGTCATTGGGGGCAAGTCTCGAGTCAAGGTTGTCACCTTGTTCTTGACTCCTCCATTTAGGCTCAACTCCTAATGAAGCCAAGGGGGGTAGGCCCTATCAAGTTACTAAGCCTGATTACTTAGTATGGTGATGTTAAACTGAATGAATTACTTAGGAGTTTGAAATTTAACCATAAACAACCATAGAATAGAAGATACAAAATGAGTGCACGAAAGCACAGTGCTGAGACACAATATATATATATATATATACCAAGAAAATAACTAGTACCTTAAAATGGAGTCAAAAGAAAATCAATGTACTTGCATGTGCTTGGAGTGAATGTTTTGCAATTGCCTCTTGGTACGTTTTAAGTTAATGTGAAATATGAGTTGATTAAAATTAGGCGAAGGGATGGACTCTAGATATACCCGAGAGTACTTGGAGTATGTCCAAAACTAAACCTTCACGGCTACCCGCAAGAAATATGTGGGCTGAATGGAGTCTCCGGGGCTATTGTTCATAACGCACCCGTTAGGGTGTGACAGAGATCGGCGCCTCGAGGTCACTTTTTAGGAGTTCTCGCTTCCTTTGGGTATTTTGCCGCTGTAATGGTTTGATCTAGGTGTTGGATTTTCACCTGATGGTTTGTCAATTTGGGAGAGTGAATCCTAATTATACTAGTCACTTAAGTGCTTTTGATACAGCTTGACTGATCGGACAAATCGCATCCAAGTGCAGAGCATACACACTGGAGTGTTGTCAATTTTAGTAAATTTTGAGGTGGATGTTCTTTTTAAAAAGAAAACCCTCCAGGAACCTCTTTCGGTCCAACTGGAACTCAATCAGGGAATCAAGGAGGGGTTTATTTTATTATGGTTACTGAAACAAATGATGATAGTAAATGAAACATAAAAAAATAAGCAAACCACAATTTCTAATTAGACTACCACAAACCTTTCTTTACCTTTCGGCTCAAAAGGAGGCTCATGGGGTAAGTATTAAAGTTACTTTGAAAAAAATAGAAATGGAATATGGAAATGATTTTAAATCAAAGTATACTACCCTACAGATTAGTACTACGCTAGATTGAAAAAAGATGAATGAAAAGCAAAAAATGACATGGACGCAAATTCGAATGGGCTCAAAAGAGCCTATTCATAATTATTTTTATTACCAGAGGTTACAATATCAGAAAAATGATATGATGCATCTTGATTCTTATACAGAATGAAACCAAGAGCTTACAAAGTGCAAAAATTAAAGATTTCAGTCAAAAAGGGAGACCCCAGGGGGGATTCAGAAGGCCCAAAAGTCACTTTCGAACAGAAGCTCCTCCTCTTTTATGTTATACCTGATAAAAACCAGGAAGCTTATTATACCAAAATATTCCAAAAAGCAATCTGAAAGTACCTTTGGGTCAGGTTACGTTTAACCAAAAAAAGCTAAGTTAAAACTAGTTAAAAAAGGTAAAAAGGGAACCAAGGAAAGAAACCCTTCCTTGGGATCTTGGATTTCCTTTCAGGAAGCCAATATGATGTGCAATGATTTCTAGATTTATCTTTTATAAAAGAAAACAGAAATCTAATGCATGCAAGCTACAAATTCTCTTTAAAATTCCATGCAAAAAGGATGATTTCCCAAAAGCTAGGTCTAGAATGCTTATGAAACCTTTTAAGAACAAGATATATATTATGGGATTTGAGGAGATAGATCTATGTTAAATTTACTTTAAGATAATATATCTAAACAATATCAAAGCCATGAACAAAGTAACCAGGTAAAAAAAATTTGATTTTGAAGGAGGAAACGGAGAAGAGAAGTGCTTGTTGTTGAAGCAGATCTGCAATGGAAACTTGTTAGTGGAATACAGAGGGGCAATGTATTCACAAATATTTTGGATGTACAGTGGATTCAAACTAGATCCACAGCTTGTCCAATCCTTGCTACATGAAAGCTAAACACACAATCCTGCATGAAACCTCATGAGATCTGGATATATATATGAAAAAGAGACAAGAATTAAATGCAAATAAACTTATTAAACATGTATAATATATATCTTATAATCATATATGCTATGATATATAAGAAAAAAAATTAACCTTACTTGCCCAACTATACTGCTATTTATTCAGCTGAATCGTTCAAGCCAAACAGGGTTCAGATGCAGAATTTGAGAGAAAAGACGGCAACATCAATAATCGTAAGACAATGCTTAATCCACACATATGAGAGCAATACACCATTTAGCCTCCAAAGATTCTTTATTTCAACAATCAAAATATTACAACAGTATTACAATAGCAAGCCCTTCAATCCAACTCTAACTAGCTTGGAAGAGGAGGCTTATCCTTGGATATATACAAAAACTAGGAGATCTATCCCAGAGGGGGCGCAAATCCCAAGGAGACAGATCAAATCAGCTGATGGAGAGTCAATCAATGTAGATATGAAGCTGAACTGATCCTACTTGTCAACCGAGGGGTTGATTGAGCTGACACATCAACCCATAAACCGACACATCCATCCACATAGCATCCAGAAGAGTCCACACATGTGGAGGAGAGAGAGAGGGAACAATTCCCCATAAATATTGCTGAAGATCAACTCTGGATCTGATTTGATCACCTCGTTCAGTCAAGGATTTGTCAGATCCAGTCAATATGGTTCACATCTGACTGATTTCAATCAAATCGGCTGAGAATCCACTGATCTATGATTTTAGATTTGCTCCATTATTCATCAATTTATTAATTAAAATAATCAATAAATTATTTTTCCAGGTTTTCTGACCTGAGTGATGGAAAATCACTCAAAACTAGGAAATAGTGGGTCCATGGTTTTACATGGTGCTCTTAGCTTGAAAATGAGCACCTACATGACTGAAACTGATTATTTGGCCCACTTTTATTACAAAATCAATTTTTCCAATTAAACTATTAAAAAACAGCCTAAGTTTTTGAAAATTTATATTTTAATAAAGAAAACTGAAAAAACTAAATATTTGAAAAATTGAAAAAACCTAGGGGGACTTAGACATGTTCATATGACTCGACCATGATGTCTAGCATGTTTATACATTGACGCATAGACTCTAAT
The DNA here is from genome assembly GCA_001517045.1 of Pseudotsuga menziesii. Lineage (NCBI taxonomy): Eukaryota > Viridiplantae > Streptophyta > Pinopsida > Pinales > Pinaceae > Pseudotsuga > Pseudotsuga menziesii. The sequence continues at coordinate 150,189 of LPNX010956090.1, read as the reverse complement.
AACCGCAATAGGCCTAAATGAAAATCCAACCACCCAAACTTTGGAGATATGGAGTGAAAAACTCAGAAATTATCAGTCGCTTATTCAACAACCAATAATAACCAAGGGAAAAAACACCCTAGGCTGATCGGATTGACAAATAAAGTCTAAGATACTGAGTCTTTTATAGACACTATCATGCTAGAACATTTATTGCAATTCCCCCATGGTGTATGAACATGTGATATAGTACAAAAAGCACTTCCCAGAAGTACTTCCAAAGGTATTCTGAAGTCCGAACAAGTTATCCTTGTCTGGTTCACCAGGCTCACTTGATAAAAAACCACTAAGTACAACTTAGGTGGTAACAGGTCCAAATCCATCCACAATGTTGTTTTGCAATGCAACACCATCCAATTTTGATGAAACTGGCTAATCTAAGCTTTAAAACTAGGCATAAATTTTAACATTTCTAATCAGTAAGCATTGGTTTTAAATTCAATGAAAGGTATATTTGTAGTAATGTCATGACGAGTTAATCTTACAATCCCATACCCTCATACATGATAGAATTTAGTCTTAAAATATTACAAACCCAACAATCCTAGAATGTTGAAACCCCAAAAACTGTTAATTCTGTTGAATTCTTAATGAGATATCAAATTCTATTTTCATCATATTAAGTTAGATGAGGTTAAATCCAGTCTTAAACATCCCGGATTTATGAATGGTCATCTTCAAATTTTAAGTAAAAGGAAATATAATGAAAAATATCAGCTTTTACCTTGATAATTTAATATTGCCAGTTACTACAACAGAAATAATGACCCAAAAAAATCAAATTTCAAGCTTATATTGGCCTTTTTTTCAAAGCCAATGTGAAGTTTGGTGAATTTTCGGTTAAGAAAAAAGAGAGTAGCTAAACTCTAAATTAATAATAGCTCTCACAATTGTTTGGGAATGGTTGGACTGATAGAAGATTCTCCTAATCCTAGTTGATAATCTGTTGGGATGAGGAATTCAAGGGGAAAGATTATGTGAGGTTTCCATCCTTAGTCACTTAAATCTTCATATACTCTGTCATTTCATCCTTATTCTTTCAGATCTGATTTATAAGACATTTTTATGATCAGTTTTGCATCCTGGTTTATAACAAAAAACTAAGAGAAATTTGATCCTAGGTCTACCTTATGGGAAACAAGACCATCCTGCAGTAAACAAAAAATATATCTTTATTCCTGCCCTTAGGGGAAATGAGGCTATAAAATAGTGTTTGAGTGTTTTCAGTGACTATGTTGAGCATATGACTATTCCTGTACCACTTTTACAGCATAATAAAATAAGTCTCAGTTCATACCCACAAACATATGTATTCTACCTACTGTTATAGAACACACCCTTTGTTGTTTGTTAAGATGCAGCCTCACTTTAGACCTATATTTAAATCATAAATTACATGACAAGAACAAGTTTCAATCTTTCTTGCAAATATGGATTAGAAATGGTATGTATCCCACCCCTAATAATCTCTGGATCTGCTGAGAAAAGCTCTTCCAAGAGGTGCAATGGTTAAACCCCCACCCATAAAGCAGTCAGTAAAGTTAACTACCTTCAATAATTGGTCTCCAATCAAGTTTAATGACACACATTTGACATTGCAGAAAGTCTTTTATTTGTAGATATTTTTGTACTATAGCACACTATAAACCGATACCATCAAGTTTCCTAGAGAATTATGAATTTATGATGCCTCAAAATTTCAACAAGAATGATTGTAGCTATCACTTCTTGTAAACCAAGGCTACAAATCCTTTTCTGTCTTAATAACAATTTCTTTCAAAAATCATCATTTCTAATCTTTTTCCTTATATTGAATTATTTATCTTGCTTTTTCATAGAGAATTTCATATTAAATTATTTACCACAAAAAAAGGCCACAGCTCTTCCTTGTTTGTCAGCAGAACATCAACTCCAGGGTCAGCTGATATGAGAGGAAAGTGCAACTTATTTATGTTAGTAGAAATCACCTCCAAGGTTAACTGATACAAGAGGAGCATGCAAATATTTCATCTACGCTTACCACTAACCTCTTCTAATAGTATTCCAATCATCTGAGGATGCACATCCTCTTAACTATTCTACTAGTCATAAACTTCTAAAAAACAACATGCATTTTAATCCCAAAATGGATGTAAAATTTGGGGGATAACACTAACTATGGCCGAGAATTTTTTTATAAAATCATGCAATCCTAGCAGGAAAAACATTCTAGCATTAAAATTTTAAATAAGCAATTTGTAATCTTGACTATTAAGGAACTCCAACTAGAACCATACCAGAAAGAACAATACCCAGAAAATTATATTTATGTTGCACAGACACTATAGAAATGGAAATCACCATGTGTGCATAGTTTAAACCTCGGAAGTTGCTGAAGAATTCAGACCAGCCCAATTCTCTGGACTCTATGCACTTGACTGTTCCTCCTACATTTCCACACGTACAGTGGCAAAGTTACAAGGAGACAATTTCTTTGGGAATAAATATTTTCATCTTGGAATAGTCTATCTTGCAGCTTTATAAGCATCAATCTAGGTAGAAATTGGATTTCTTGAATCATAACTCGATTTAGATTCCATGAAATCACCATTTGCACTTGTTAAAGTGAATAACACTGTAGTTAAGTTTGATACTCCCCTTGGCACATCTGTTATGTTACTATTTTGATTCAGTTTTTTTATTCCTACAGTTATACTTGATTTCAATTGAAAATAAATATTCCCTATTCTTAGCAGCCTTAACATCATTCTGAATTATAAGCCATAATGCATTATGCAACATTGAATCACTTTAGTTGATCTTCCGAAAAAACTGAGCCAAGATGGGGTGTTCCCAATAGTTCCTTTTCATGGGCTGAAATACAACTCTCTGCAAGGCAGTTTCATAGAAGAGACTGCATTTAGTATAGGTGAGATTGCATGTAGTAAAGGTGCACACCTGTTGAAAGGATTTAGTTGCTACATTTGGATTTTGACAAACCAAATGCAACACACCATGGTTATACAAGATAGATTGAGATTTGTAATGAGAAAATTTTACTAGCTTATGTGGTGGCTCTGTAGAAAGGTGGCATAAAGTGACACACTATTTTAACAAGCCTTCTTGAAATATAAAGATGTCAACCTGTCTTTTCTCAATTTATGATGTATACAACCTAGATTGTTCCAGAGTCTAGATGGCATCATTTTCTTTGGTTTTCTAGTAAATTAGCGCACATTATCAATAGTTTAATAGCTTTGTGATAATTGCCGTGAGAATATTCCAATTGGACCTTCAAAGGGATTGTTGAAGAACCCCTATTATCAGCATGTTCACCGCCCTTTTCACTTCACACTTTGTCACATTTAGATTACTTGTTAAAGGGAAATTTAGTACCTTGAAAAGGTGCAATATAAGCTCTAGGTAAGTTGTGGGAGATGATTTTTTAACTAAAATTTTTGTCAAGTCATATGAGATTGATAAACGAGCATAAGGCCTTCCATTATTTTGAGTTTCACTTCCTAAGATAGAGAAGAAAGTCTCATAGTGAAGGGACTCGTCTAAGAATCATGTAAGACTAATATCAGCATTGGTTGTAGGATGAGGTGCACTGGTGAAAATAGTAGTCATTGCACCATTAGGATCATAAATTGCTTCAAAATTTGCTTGTTTTGCTACATTTTCCTTCAGTAATTGATTTGTTGATGGATACTATGAATTAATCCCACTGTACCATGGGAATATATAGTAAAATTGAAAATCTTTCTTCATGTATTGCACCACATCCATAACTTGTGTTGCTTCATGGGAAGCTACAAGAATATACAACATAAGTTCTCGCCAGCTCCGTGTTTTGGTGCTAGGGCTCCTATACTGACATTCCACTTGCATAATGTTGAAGAGGATATAAGATAATTGCAATATTAAGTGTGGAAATGTGTGTATTATGTTTACTCATGAAAGCAACACCATCAGAATTATAGTTGCAAATTCTCACCTACCCCATGTGTCTTTTTCCAGTTTTCTTGCTTATATACTTCCCTTTTAATATCATGTTTCTTTGCAAAAGTCTCATAATGCATTTAATTAGATGTATCTTTTTGCATTTTCAAAATTTCCTCTTACTCATCAGTTGCTTCTTGGATTTTATAATTTTTTGTAAAGTATTGTACTTTCTCATACGAATCCTTTAAGCTTTCATCAATACATGATCTGGATCTATGAATGACGGGAGTTTGTTGTGATGAGTAGGAAGTTTTTCTAAGTTATATGTAAGCCTACAGGTTTAGATTAAGGAGAGAGGAGTGGACAAGAAAATGAATAATCAGACCAATGTAGACTGTAGAACTGACCTAGAAGTTGTTTGATTAGGTCGGTGTAGTGTTAGAATATCTTAGAATGTGAGCTCATCAAAAGAGGTTGGAGAAAGTAATTCTTTTCGTCAAATATCTGACATGTATGCTATACCACCGACATCATAAATTCATTTATATGACTTTAGCCATGTCTATAGGGAGCACAATATGATTGCAGACCATTTACCCAATTAAGCATTGAATACGAAGGATAGCCTCCTCTCCTTCTCGTAATTTTTAGAATGAGAAATCATTGAGGAAGGCATGATACACTTAATTTAAGAGCCTTTTGGTTTGTGCAGAATAGTCTTTTTTTGTTCTTTCTACAATGAGATACATCAGCATCTTTTTTGTTTTAGCTAGGGATATAGAGTTTGTTTTCATTCCCTCACGGATGTGTTTTCTCCACCCTCGATGCCTCCTTGGATAAGCTATTTGGGATCCTTATGTTCTCCCTGTGGTATTGCTACTTCATTCATCTTGGGATTGCGGGTTTCGTCCCTCCCCACCAGGTTTTTTTTATACTTATGATCTCCACTCGTTAATGGACTATGTAAAAGTTACTTTTTATTCACTACTGAATATCAAGCTGGAACACCTCTTTTTCTTTTGAAAAAATGATACAAAATATTTGCAAATGCTTTTATCACATATATTGAGATCCATAAACTGGGTCTTTTATATTTTTGGGTGAGGAAACAAACTAAATTAAAATAGGTACACCAATCAATATTGTAAAAAACATATTTTGTATTTTGAGATTAATTGGTTGAAGCATTTGATATGGAATGAATTGATATCTATATCGTCTTAAAGGACTATGTGTTGAATTGTTATACTACGGATTTATTGATATTATTCAAGATAATGATATCAACATTATGTCATGCTTATAAGTCTTTCCAAGTTTTTTGCTGGTATTTTTCTATGTTTTTGATAAAAACGTTTCTGACCATGGTGCAGGTAGAACCAAATAGGTATTTGTTAGACATTTCTTCCTCTAGCGAGGGGTGTTTGGGAAGGCTAGAGGAAGGTGAGACATCCACTAGGTATACAAGGGCTAGATCAACTAGATTTCATAAGATCAGAAGAAAATTCAATAAACGCATGGAATTTTTCTCAAAGGAGGGGTGTCATGTTCCTATGACAATGAGACAGTGGGAGACACCGAGGTGCCCTTACGGTACAAACACCTAATGAAACAATGGGTGCCTAGGGATCTTCAACAAAAAAAAATTTATTTTTGTATCAATGAGAGGATATATAGAATTGCACCGTTGTCATTACATGGATTGGGGTTGTTTTGCATGGATGGCATAAACGTTGGATATGGCAGATGTATAGAATTGATGGAGTATATTGGAATATCTTACAACTACGGTGATTGGATGCGCCTAGTCCAATATACATAAAGTATGCGTAGATATGGGTTGTCAGAAAATTATATACAACTAAAAGACAAAGCTCAAAATAAAGGAGCAACATTGTACATAAACGGAATGCCAAAAAGAACTGGTAATATTGCGGGGTTTATAAATAGGTCACAATCAGGGTCTACACGTAAGAAACCCAACTGCATATTCGAGTCACATGAAGGAAACCATGTATTTGTATGTGCCATTAAATCAACAGCTACTGGCGAAGAACTGCTTATTAATTAGAATTTGAATCGTGCAGATACAAACACAGTTAGTATGGTTGTGGTACATCCAACAATTTACCAACATTTTATTAATTATTTTAACATCTATATGATTTTTCGTTAGCATATAATTATAATTTTCTAATAAATTTCCTATGTTGACTTCGCAGCGAGGTGATGGGGGGCTCATCACCCCAGCAGAAGGTGAGAAGAGTACGCGACTCGTGAATAAACATGTATACATCAAAATGTTATGTTTTAAAAAAAATTAGTGAATATTCAGGTTTTGTTAGGTAATCATATTGCGTTCATTATGATAATGTTCTCTACTTTTTCTGCAGGTGGTTGATCGAGGTAAGTCTCTAGCTGTTGATCAGACCGCACCCTCATCTAGGAATCAAGTAAACCTAGATGTAATCCTATGAATCTATCACAATAGAACATTTTTGTTAATATAATTATTTACGCACACTATTGCTTCAAAGACTAAGCAATATTTTATATATTTCTGTTGCAGAAAGGGGATTTGGTTTATGAAATGCCATCTCAACACTCTTTACAGAATGAGGTATCCCAGTTGATAAAAGATAATGAAATTAGAGGGTTTGAATACACGTTGAGGGTGATACAGAAGACCTTGGACATACAAAATGAGGAACTTCTTTTTCTAACATTGACAGTTCCACAAACACAAGAGGCTGAATCAAAGATTCAATTGTTGTTACAGAGAATTTGACAATTGCAAGTAAGTTCCCAAATAATAATGTAAATTCATTTGGAACTTTATAATATTTAATTTTATATGTTATTGAACTTATAATACAATGGTTTGAATTTGTAACAAGTTATGCACCTTTACAGTGGTGTTCAAGGCGTTTTTGGTCACAGTGACCAAACCACTCCACATACACCACGTACTGCTCCCTTATTGTCCATTGAATAGTCGGCAACACACTCTGCGACACCCTTGAGGCCAGCAGAGGGTGCAACCGATGCTAATCGACCCACAATAGATGTTGCAGAAGAAGGGGTGGATGCAAGGTTAGATAGAGAGGTAGATGCATTTCCTAGATCTTCTCATCTCAGTAGCACTGGTTCAGTAGTGACGACATTTTTGGTGAATGAAGAACTTGTTCCAATAAAGATAGAGAAGATTCCAGGTGATTATAGATTGTTCCATTTAGTTTTTATAATTTGTGTCTAATATACCGATAATATTTTTTAATGTTGACTAATGATGGCATTAATGTTTTGTAGGAAATGATATTTTTTATAAACATGTGAATGATTTGTCTTTGGGGATCTTCAGGACCACCATCCGCACAAGGTGGGACAAGCAGGAAAAATATTTAAAGAATGAGTTGACTAACCACTTAGTTTATTTATTCGGAAAATATACCTTCAATACATCGAAGGTCCTATAGAAGAATATACAACATCTGAAGATTGTCGGAGACTAGTATAGGGTTCACCTACAAAATAACCCTAGGTATGAGTGCCCTCCAATGATTCCACCTATGGATTGGAAAGCCCTGGTGGAAGATGAAAAAGAGAAGGGCCTGAGAAAATTAAGAGATACCACTCGGAACAAGGAGGTATGCAATACATTCCAAAATGTAATGGTAAGTCTTATTGTTATTAGTTTTTATATCAAATTTGGAACATCGACTAACGTATTTCAACACTTGATTAGGCTCTCAGACACATCTAAGGCCACCAAGGCAAGTATTGAAAAAATTGGTCAACACAAGCTTGGTCTCAGTGGTTACTCAAACTTTGCATCCCGATATGTAAGTATCGAAAACCCAAAACCGCATCCAAATATCATACAGATAATTATTTTCGTTTGTTCTAGAAAAAAATGTAAAATTAATGACATCATGCAAGTATGCAGGCTGGTCGATTCAAAGAATTTCCCACTACGGATTACATGAATCTTGGCTTCGAATAGGGCTTTGACGTCGTTGTTGAACACTGGACAATCTTGTCTGGGCATACTGCACGATCTTCTGTTGATCCATCTAGTGTGCATGTATGTAAAAACTATATATTTTAATGATAATTTATTAATTCTCATGCAATTTATTCATTATAAATAAATTAACACATTATTTATTCCTTTTTGAGCAAGCAAGTCATGATCACGTTCATGTCTAGGATGTACACCAACCAGATGAAGATCATGCTTTGATTCCTATTAATGAATTTATTAATATGCTACTGTTTTGTATAGATAATTACAGATGATGAACATTAATTATAATTCTACACAATTCAACTGCAGAGCATGTAGATGCAAATAACACTGAACATGTTGAGCCTATATAGGATAATGATGACTATGCTGATGTTCCCATGCTAGGTAAAAATACACCTTCGCAATATTTTTTTAGATGAATTACTCGTATTTATAAAAATAAAAATATATTAATGACATATTTTGACATTATTGCAGAAATTGATCCCCCCTCGACGGAAGTTCAACCTTGCGAGCAGTCTAGTAGGGAGACCAAGGATCAGATTTCAGAAGATGTGAATCTGACTAAATATTTAAAGAGAAGAAAAGTAAAAAGGAAGTGACTAAATGAATTTTGAGTAATTCTTATTTATAATAAAAAAAATTACATGTTTTTTCCTCTATTTCATGAATGAATGGTTAAATGAATGCTTTAATGAATGTTTACTAATTTTTTTTATCTGTTATTGACTAAATGAATGGTTTAATGAATTATTTAATGAAGGTTTAATGAATGTTTTTTTCAGCTGTTGAATGATTGAATGGTTTAATGAATGATTTAATGAAAGCTTCTTTCAGCCACTGAGTGAAATAATTTGCATTAAATAGTTATTTGCAAGTAGATGAATTGGGTTTGGGGAATTGAGAGTGATGTGGGGGGGGGGGGGGGGCTATAACATCTTCCACCTTCACGTGGTTGGTCTTGTTTAGTGGAGAATATTAAATTATTCTTGAAACAGAGAGGATCTCAATGAATGGTAAGGAAGAATACATTAAAAAATAACTATTTCTATAATTATAGTGTTTAATTTTCACTATTTCTATCTGACTCCTCCATTGGAACTTGTTACATATAGCGTTGAGAAACATTTTCGTAGTTACAAGGCAAGAAATGACATTTTGATGTGATCGATGGCCTTATATACATAGTGTTTTTGGTTCTCCATGTTTTATCAGGTAATCTATTATTAACAATTAATTTACTTGAATAGTTGAATAGTGTTTTAATTTACATTGTAATAGTGTTGTATTTTTTTAGATTGGTTTTTTTATTTTTGTAAACAAACAAAAATATAATTGTTGGGTGCTAACATGAAACTATTGCAACAGGACAAAAATTGAAGTATGTCGGATGATGTTTTGAAAGGTAAATCAAAAGAAGATAGTGCAAAGCTCCACAAATCAAGGTATAACTATGTTTTCTTTTGTTTGATTGAATTGTGTATAGGGTATTTATGCATGTGCACACACGCACATTTAGTTGATGATGGTCATTACCATACATTTAGGCGAACTTTTTTCTATCTAATCTAAAAACTTACCTTAAATAATTTAATTTATCAGTGATTAAGAATGGATGATTATCAAAATACGATGTTGTATTTCTTTCTTTGTGGATGTTACCATAAGACTGTTAGCTTTGTTTAGATCTCATATTATTTGCTTGTTTCCACCCACATGTTTGGCACTATTCCATGAAGTTTATTGGGGATGTTAAATGATCCATTAACATGTTTAGAGTTAATCAATTGAGGGATATCTAATTGATACATAGGTGAAAATATCAATCTTTATTCCTCTATAAGACCATTGGAGTAGTATAAGGGCTCTTACTAGGATGGATAATCCCAACTTCCAATAGGTGATATCCAGTAGAAAAAATCAACCACCTACTATAGGTACGAGCATATCAACTGTTGAAAATAAATCCATACCAACCATCAATAAAGTATAATATCCACCTATCACACGTGAGAACGCATTTGCATCCTTAGAAAAAAAATAATAACAGAAATCCATAACCAACTCTCATGACAATTCAACATTTGATAAAAAAAAATGAGTTGATTAACCTTGTGCCATGCAATAACCTCCAAACTATGTCAGTCCTTAAATCCTTTTTACTACATGCTAGAAGATATATAAGGATAGGATTGATTTTTACCAAAAATTCAAGTAACAGGTATGCCATTCCTTCCAGGAGTGCATCCATGTACTGCATCAACCTCTACTAGAAAATTCCAAGGAAAAGCATGATACTATCATGTCCAAGTAACATAGATAGTCATTGAAACCCAGAAAAAAAATCTCCCATAGGTATTGTAGAACATGGGCTAGACATGTATCCATTCCACCATCCATAACATATGTGTATTTATCAATCTTACAACCAAGTCTTGTAAACATACAATGACAAGATCTCAACCTTAGTGGGATAGTCTTGTTGATCAAGGTACAACCAACGTGTCACAATAAATCACATGAAATGTAGGTGTATAAATATTTTAATATACACTTTTTCTTCCTTTAAAAAATTAGTATAAGTCGACCCCTAAAATTTTCCAGGAACAGATTAGCGGTAGCCTTTTTTAGCATGTAACATTTCGTTCCCATTAAAATTTTATGATGAGTTTCCAAAAACATCAGTCAAAACACTTAATAGATTACCTAATTTCAAGATAATGTTTCTTCTATAACTTGTTGGTTAGAGAAAGAATATACAACATCGTATATGGACAATCTCTTTCAGTTGACACACTAAGAAGGATTTCCTTCTCTTCATGAATGTCTGTAGGTGGTCAACTATTGTCAATTGAATCTATGTTGCTAGTGATATATGTATTTTAATGTTTGTCATAAAAAATGAACTGCTATAAGTGATAGTAAAAATGGATTTTCCTTGAAGACAATGTGTGAAATGGAAAATTACTCTGTGCATTTGTTGTAACCAGAACCATTTGAAGTGAAATGCTGATAAGGAATAATCCCATTCAACCTGGTGCATAAATGAAATGAATTGGATTAGTATTCCCCCTTTACTGTAGCAGCATACTAAGGCAATATTTCTCTAATATTCTTTTATTTGTGGTTGCTCATAACTCGACCAAGTATACTTATAGAAGTTTTAAGGAAAGGTATCTACACTTTGGCCTTTTCAATCAACAATGAATTAAAACTCTCTATGGAGCTCATTCAAATTGAGGTTTATCATAAGATAGAATATGGAAAAATTTAAGATAATGTTGAAAGGCTGTTTGGTTGTTAGGCATTTGAAGTGAAATGCAATCAAGATTCTTTGATAGAATTTGGGTAATGTGTTAAATAGGGGATGATGGATGGTTTTACTTGGTGTTGCAAATGGTTATGGGACACAACCACCAAATTTATACTTGATTTTATCAAAATTTCCTACGGCTTTTGTTTCCCTCTCATTTTACAAGGTATATTTTGAAGTTATTTTATTATATTTGATATATTATTTAAATTATGTGTATTTATTTCACTTTCAAATTCAATTTCACTATTTATATGGATACCTTTACTTTTTTTTCCATGCTGGATGCTTCTACTCGTCATCAACAAGTTAATGTTTTTTGCTTTATAATTATACCTCCTTTTTTCTTCCGGATTTTTGGCTATCCCACTCGACTTGGAGCACTTTTAGTTTGAAGTGTTACTCCTCATCCACTAATTTTATAACTAATAAAATAATTGGTTATAGTATGCATCAAAATGTATATAATTTGTTTTCATCAACTAGACTATAAGGAAGATAAGATTAAATAAGATAGTTTTATTAATGTCCAAAAAATGAACAAAAAAGTAGGCCAATGGGGCTTAAATAATACCATTAATGAAATAAAAAGTACGAGTGCAAAACAAATCCTTAATATAAGCTAATGGAAATCTTAAAAACATGTAAGATGTAAGAATAAAGTTGTAGAAAGCTAAGAAAACACACATACAAGAATAATACTATTTGTATTTGAAGCATGGCATTATGCCACTTATAGTGCACTTGATGGGCCATTAGTATTATGAGTCACGGTATATTGTTGCATCTATTAAGAAAATCCATGGGAGTAGTATATGGTATCCCCATTATTCTTCTTACCATCATTGCATTATTGAATAATTATTTCATTTTGGTATCAAAAACATGTGGTATGGTATCTTAGTTTTATTAGTTTATGTTATGTTAGTTTTATTAGTTGATTGTAAAATCTATCGTTTTTAATTTTCCATTTCAAATCATTTCATCCAAAAGTAAGAAGAAAGGTAGAAGAAATTGTAATGATCCTTACCATAGAAATTGAATCACAACAATGATATTATTTCTCCTTCATTGGTTTGTATTACCTTGTTGCAGCACATGCATATATCTTATTAGATATGGAAATTTTTTATACTATTTGTCTTCATAGAGATGGATTTAAGTTAACTTGGACTGAAATATTATTCTAACACGAGTGCAGCATAGATTGTTGGAGGTTCAACTTCGTAGAATAAAATGGGACAAACTATTAGATCCTAGTTCAAAAAAGGGAACTGGTGACATATATGAGAAATAGGGACAACTGGAAAATATAGTATGGATGATATTGTTGATATGATTTATTCTTTCACGTATTTTTTGGAATTCATGTTGAAAACTACCATGCCTCATATAGTAGAGCAAATTGAAGGATATTTGTGTTGTTTGAGAGGTAAATATTACATCACCGATCATTGTTTTCTTTGGAATTTTTGAGTTACCAAAGTTTCTATTATCAAAGGTTTTCTAGATGATTAAATTCCTTCAAGTATTTGAATATAAATGTAGATTACCATTTCTTACAAATCCATACTGTTGATTATCGGAAAATACTTGAAATAGTTTAGGCTCACCTTGTTAATTATCAAGAAGGATATACCACTTAAAAATCCAAGTTGGGATAAAGAAAAAGTGATCTCTTGAACTACTTCTCCATCTAGAAATGAAAAATGGAAACTGAACAGAGTGAGAAACTAGGCTAGAGGGTGTCAGGACATAAGGAACATGAACCCACATCTGCATATGTGATCCGGATTTATGCAGGAACGCAACAGAATACACAAATAACCATAGAAACAAATATGCAGCGGAAATAACACTTCATTTCATTAATCAATAATTGAAACTTGTTTACATATAGAATGGAAATAAACTAGCTAGAGTGCTGGTACCAGACCTCTTTGTCAGATTTTTGGTAACATGCATCACACTGAAAAATAAACATCTAACATGAATGCATCCAATTAATGGATTCTAGGCATTCCTTTGTAAGTTTGCATTTTTTAGTACTACATTTTCATTTCCAGTCAATTTGTCCTTCTGCATAGAGTGCTTCCAGACTTTATTTTGGTTATTTATAAGATTCATTTACTACTTGTATTCAATTATAGAATTTTCCAATGAGGTTATGGCTTAATCGTGAGGGTAGTGGCTTCTCAAGTCTCTCACTAGGGTTCCAATCCCCCTGAAGGCATGTGCTTGAGTGTCCTCTAGCTTTTCAAAGCATCACTTTCAAGAAAAAAAATACTAATATTTGGTTTTTTACATTCATGACATATTGGAATCAATAATAGGGTCTAAATTATATCACTTGGTTGTCATGATATTAGAATGCAGATATCAGTAGAATCAAATCAACATCTGATATAACTTATCAGAGAGTTCTTTCGACTTCCTAAGGAAATTCATACTTCCCCAAAATGATACTCAAATTTAAAATATTCTCTTCAAATATAACTCTTTCATAAATTAGCTTGTGACTGAAGCATAAAATCAACTTGCAGTAATAACACCAACAATAGGAATTATGGATAATCTAAGATAGATAGGCAGCTTTCAGCTTAGGAGATTTATAATAGCACGCGAGTCTCCAACAGTATAGAAGGCTGACAGAGCTTTCAATATCTGAGACACTTAAATTAGACTAAACTTACTATAACATAAAGCTACATTCAGAAGGCATTTGATTCTCTTATTTGCATCCTATTTTTTCTTGATACTTGTTTCCATATCTTAGTAATTTGTTCCAATCTGGGCGGGGTAATTGACAATCATATCCATACAAAAAGTAATTTCCTACCAATGGGATCATTGTTTAATGTTGATGTTATAGTTGCATTCACAAAGTCATTGGGATCACTGTTCAGTAGTGAATATGGTGGAATGTTGGGCCATTCATAACATCAAAAAGTAATTTCCTGCCAATGGGATCATTGTTCAGTAGTGAATATGTTGGAATGTTGGGCCACTCACCAATGGTTTTTCTGTTGATACTCATTTTCTATTAAATAGAAGAAACCCTTTCGGCTTGGCACAAGTCTCGGGTGATTCCGACCAAAAAAATACACTATGTCATGGTAGCTTTTCCTAAAGAAAGTAATTTACTGCCAATGGGATTACTGTTCAGTGGTGAAGATAGTTGTAAGTTGGGCCACTCCTGCTGATGTTCATTTTTCTATTAAATATGAAGAAACCCTTTTGGCCTAGTACAACTCCTAGGTGACTCTAAAAAAAACCATGGTTTCATGACAGCTTTTCCTAGAGAAAATACCTATAATTTTCTAATTAGTGGTTCATTCTTTGAGGGAAGTTTCACCCATGAAAATTGATTGCTTTTGTAATCTCACGTATTTAAGCCAATTCTAACGTGGCTTTTGTAATCTCACATATTTAAAAGAAAAGTTGTTTTAACTACTATATTATGATCTTCAGGTCATTAGAAGTACTCATATTTGGAATTGAATGCTTGTATATATATTATCAGTTGAAATGCTTAAATTTGGATTTCCTTTGAGTGATGCACGAGGGAAGCAAACAAGGGGAGGGTTAAGGCTGAGTTTAATGATTGTCACAATGCTTTATCTTTCATCTTGGATGATATGCATTAGTATCAAGGCTGACCAGTAACATCCCACTCTTCCAATGATGTGGAGTTTTCTTGAAACTAGTCACTTTGTGTTGCTAAACAAGTATATGAATAAAATCTCTTGCAAGAATATGAAAATCCACTCAATGGTACCCAAGATAATCACTTTCTGCAATGTGTAGAATTCACGACTAAACAAACATTTGCTATGACATCTGAGAAGAAAAAAAATTGAGGGGAGATATGTTTGTTTGTTACTCTTTTGACTCCACTGCTTGGCCCAAGCAAGCTTCATACTTGGATATTTTTCTTGCTTGGTCTACTAACTTTGAATGAACAATATTAATTTACTTTGGCAGTATGATTACCTAAAGGTTACATTTTTATTTGTTTTTACGTAGGTTGGACCTCAAGCGATCTTGGTTGTTAGTAGAGACAAAGATGACCCATCCATACAAAGTAGTGTTGAAGAAGCAAGCTCGGAAACATTAGATTTTGATTTAGCTGAAGAAGCAAACTCGGAAACAATGGATTATGATTTAGCTGAGTTGATAGATAGTAAAATTGATATAAAACATAAAAAAGAAGATATGGTGCATAGCTTACCTAGTTCTAGTAGTCACATGTCAAGTCAGTTCAAACATTTTGACAGTGTAAAGGACACAATTGATCACTACTATCAGAATGAAATAGGCCAGGTACATTTATGGAAAGGCATTCTTTTCTTATCCCTTTTACGGAGGGTTGTGGTTGTCGGAGCAGCTGTGACTCCATATTAGAATAGGATTTTCTTCTTTGATATTCATTTTCCATTCCAGTATCCTCATGGACCACCTCTAAGCACATTATTACAAATGTATGATTTGAAACTGAAATTTTTATCTAAGTTTTGTTTTGATATTCAATATGGAAATATGTAATGGGTTTATATTGTTTTTTATTAATTTGCTGTTGGTATACTACCATTCTGGTGGACTAAGGTTGAATCCAAATTTGTATGAGAGTGGGAAAGTATGCCTTAGTATTTTAAACACCTGGACAGGCAAAGGAAATGAAGTCTGGAACCCAACATCATCAAACGTTCTACAAATCCTTGTTTCCATTCGAGGACTAGTACTAAATGCTTAGCCTTACTTTAATGAACCTGGATATGAAAAGCATAATGGTTCAGTTGAAGGGGAGAAGAACTCCAGAAACCTCTGAAAATATTTACCTGTGTTCAAAAGGGAGGTTAGTTACAACATCATTAACTCTGTATTTGTGGTCATCTTTAGGTCAGTCTTTAATGTTGTATATTAGATCTTTAAAATATTTTTTTTTGTCAGTAAACTAAACTCATTGATATTATGATATATATAGATATTATATTTTTTGGTTTGGATTTGTATGTACAAGTTGTAAATTTGAGTCTACCATATACTTGGCACATGTAAATCACATATGAACCTGAGATTCAACTTGTAAACTAAATTTTGAAATGCTACAGAACTCATGAAATAAGTGTTCATGTAGAATCACTTAAAGTGTTTAGAAAAGATCCCACGCTAAAGCATATGCAGTGGCTGAAAGGTTGACTTAGATCCAGACCCATAGTGGACTAAGAGTTCACTCAGATTTTGTTTGGGATCTTACAGTGCTATCAAAGTTGTACATTTTTCTATCCCAATGGGTTGTCGGTGATAAGTACTTTCAAACTACTTGTTGAGTGACCAACATAAGTACTTTCAGACTACTTGTTGAGAGACCAACACTTAACAATTCGAGTGTCAAGAGTTGTTCATTGGAAAAGATGAAGTCTAATCAAGAACTCATGGAAAAAATGTTGCAAGTCTTACATGGATATCAAAATAATCTAACATCACTGTTAGAGAATCCAAAGTTGTTGGAACCTCATGCATCAATTGGGAAGGAGGAAGTGGGATTCTAGTTTTAAGTGGTTGGTGGTCTAAATGTCGTGCCGATGATTTTTTAACTAAAACTTTTGTCAAGTCATCTACTCATGTTGTGGATGTGTGCCATGAATTTGACAAAACTATAGCCTTTGATCCACCATTAGAGTTGTTCTATGAGGATAATGGCGCCAACGCACATGATGAAAACAAACTACAAAAAATGGTTGAGGAGGATTGTTCCCATGAGCCACATCTGTTGATAGAGGAGCAACCTATGATTTTTTTTTTAAACTATACCATTTACCGTCGGATTTTCGACGCCATGTGGCCACGTCCGATGAGATTGCCAAAGATCCGACGAGAGCAACCGTCGGACCACAGATGAGTACTCATCGCAAATTCGACCACTTTCCGTCGATTTTTTCGACCACCAGTGGCCTCATCCGATGAGGCGTCCATACCTTTGACAAGAGAGCCCGTCGGACAACCGACGAGACAGCGTCGAAAAACGACAACCCATTCCTCTAATTGTGCGGCACATTCTCGAATTTTTTACTCAAGAACTGTCTGACATTCAATAAGGAATAGTCGGATTTTCGACTACAATAAGTCGGATGTTCGACGAGCTGACGTCGGACATAAGTCGGATGTTCGACGAGCTCACGTCGGATATAAGTCGGATATTTGACGAGGAGAAGTCGGATTTTTGACGACCTCACGTCGGACACTCGATGACTTAGTGGTGAAAGCTTTCGGCTTAGTCCGTTGAAAAATTGACGGGTATTGGCATGTCATCAAATATCCGACATTCTACCACTGACGACAAAAAAAAATTGGTTATCGAATAAATAACTGACAGGGAATTGTCGAATTTCAGACATGGAAGCCGTCAAATTTTGGGCTCAAATTCTGTTGGGATAAAAGAAATACATATATAGGGCTACAACTTAAACACACCAAAAATTTACATAATACTCTTCTTATATTAACCCAGAAAAATCACTCTCTACATTCTTTGTTTTGCTCTTCTTATAGGCATTTTACTTCTATCTGTAATACATTGACTGATTTCGTATGTCATAGAGAGAGAAATTACTCCTTACATCCGGTTGGGCATTGAGATATTTAAAAAAATCCGCTTGGCTTTTTGGTCATTGATGGAAGGTTCTATATACTTCGTTAACCATTATTTGGATATGCAGATTATGATATTGAAATTGACCATGGAGGATTTTGGGTGACTTCTGCTGGCTAAGGTTTTATGGTCCGGACCTGGGACACGAGGAGGTTGCTGCTCGCGAGGGTTTGGCATTTTTTATTGTAGCGAGTAGGATCTTGTATAATGAGCAAATTTCCTTTTCCCCCATTCATGAGCGAATACTTGACAGCGAAGATGACATTCATTTGTGGGTCATGCCAGCATTAATGTTTTAGGTTTTCCGTAGTAGGCTTTAATTATTTGGCCAAATATTCTTGCATTTGATACTTTTAAGTTCATACAATTTTGCTTTATGAATTTTTAATACTCAATGGAATCATAGGCTTGCAATATTATCGTAAGCTCCTCTTTTCTCATTAGTTTATGTTTGAGATGTCAACATGACACATAGTACAACGTTTCCGATTTGATTTAGTTTACAATATTTTATTTAAAATACTGGAATTAATTTGTTATATTGGTACAACTTAATCTTATTTTGGTTCAGATTTAATAATATATGGCTGTTGCAATATCTAATGAGATAACCTATGAGATTTAGGTCATCTCATTAAATTAATGGAATCATGGATAACTACGACTATTTGAATGCCAGCAGATTCAGCATCATTTCCGAGAAATTTACATTAAGCTATTATTTCGCTAATCAACAATAAATAACCATTACTACTCTAGTGGATGTCCACGAGCCGAAAACCCTGCCTGTATTTGTGGAAAATCCAGAGACGAGATGCCACATATTTATCTTTATCTTGATAGTTAAGTATGGAGTTGGCTAAACTCTCGACTATACTGCAAGTTTGGCAGGAATTCAATGACACCAATTGTTGTCGAAATTCGATGACACCAATTGTTGTTGAAAATGAGATTTTAAGTGTTGAAATTGCAATTTTTATGGCAGAAATGGATTCAGGACCCTCAATTACCTATGTGCCGCGAGAATTATACAATTCCAATCACTGAAAACTACCTTTTGAACATTTTCTCTCGGATTTTGGCTAAAAAGCTTACTAGATTTGGGTTGCAAATGGTCGAGAGTTTAGCTTACACCATTAAGTATATATTTTAGAATTTTAGGGTGGACTACCATCTATGTTTTTTCATCTACCCATGAGAATAAAACTACTGCTGAGAATAAGACAAATGCTTATTTTATGGGCGTTGTCCAAAATTAATAATTAATAATTAAAAAAAAAGAATAGGTTAATTAACATATCATAAGTACAATTAGTGATAGTTGTAATATTCAACTATACGATTATTAGATACAACTACCACCCTAGCTCCATAATCAACTATTAGTTTAACTTCAATGATTTTAGAACTATTAATTAATAATTAATAATTAAAAAAAAAGAATAGGTTAATTAACATATCATAAGTACAATTAGTGATAGTTGTAATATTCAACTATACGATTATTAGATACAACTACCACCCTAGCTCCATAATCAACTATTAGTTTAACTTCAATGATTTTAGAACTATTAGCTTAACTTCAACTCTAATTACAGTTATATTGGATAACTATTATCTTAACTATTAGATACAACTATTAGCTTAACTTCAACTCTAATCACTTAAAGCTTATTCCAACTGCATTTGGCATCTAGGAGTCTAGCTATATGTCTTTTCAACAATCTCAACTTTCACCACATTTACAGGGAATTTAACTCTTTGGCTGATGATCTCTCTAAGCAGGCCATTGGTCTTGGGGGAGGCTTGATTGATTTGGAGGAATTCCGGGATGGTCGCCTTATAGTTTCAAGCTTCATGAGTCTTCATTGATTTTACTCTTGACATACTGTGCTAAAGTTTTATAGTAAACTCTCTTTTGAAATCTTTGTTGCAGAATTAATATGATGTAGGTTTTATGAAGTTTAGTTTC
The DNA here is from genome assembly GCA_001517045.1 of Pseudotsuga menziesii. NCBI lineage: Eukaryota > Viridiplantae > Streptophyta > Pinopsida > Pinales > Pinaceae > Pseudotsuga > Pseudotsuga menziesii. The sequence continues at coordinate 130,259 of LPNX010956090.1, read as the reverse complement.
AGCTTGCTCTTGGTTTAAAAGTGACTATTTTTACACAATTTCACTATAAAATAAATGATGATATGGTATGTAAAAGTTACATCTAACTTTTTGTGTAATCAGCTGCTGTATTTGACACAATTTTACTTAATATAAAGTTGTCATTTTCAATGTGAAAAAAAATTAGGCCATTTTGGATTTTAATGTTTAATGTATGCATTGTTTTAAGTTACAATATATAACAGTTTTTGACATTTTGAAAATGTTTAATGTATGCAGTGGTGGTGATAGCAATCTTGGTCATGGTGGGTCTGTATCCTGTGTTGTGGGGGCAAAGTAGACATGACTATAAAAACAAGATTGACATTACGAACAGTCCAACTTCCAAGTGACTCCAATGATAATATTCTGGAAGATGTCCATGATATTCTAGGGAGAAAACGGCGGCCGCGGAAATTAACTTGAGTTACCACGCAGCACAACCTTTGTGTTTTCCTCTTTTTACTTTTTCAAAACTTGCGACTCGATTTTCTTGCGGCGGAATTTACTGTGCAAAGAAATTACTGGGCAGAGTTATTGTGTTGTGACAGAGTTACTGCGATGGAGTAAGGGCGATGGACTCTTCACCTACGAAGGACTTTTACTTTGGCTTCGACCGGCTTTTAGTGCGATGTGAATTTGGTTGCGCGAACAAGTATTCACTTTAGTGCAATAACTTTATATTTCATAGTCTAAGGACTTAGGAATATGAAAAATGCTTTTTACTCCGATAACCTAGGAGTAATTGTGACACAACTATATTGCAAATCACTCACAATATCATATAAGAAAAATAATAAACAAGATTTGTGTCGAACCTCTCTCCGTGTAAAACTAGGAACTTGCGCGTAAAACTAGGAAATTTTACACAGTGAAATAATTATGGATTCTTTATGTCTTTCACTCACAGCAAATGTAAACAACATTCACTCAGGTAAATATGGAGAAGATGTGCGACTATCTAAAACACCCATTCAACCATAAACTTAAGGATCTATATTTTATGTGACGGCATAACAAAACTTACAGCCGTAAATACAAACTTGGTAAAAACATAGAAGCTTGAGCTTCAAACTCTTCAGTGAGTTTTCCTTCTTATTTTTTGCTGCACTTCTCTTCTCTGTTGCTTGCCTGTCTCTTTTTTTTTATTATTTATGAATTCATCCTTCATATAGAAAATTTATGCCGACTAACCAACTTAACATTTAAAGACTGCAATTACTCTCTACCTAGAAACTTAGCTTCAACAACTAAATTCTACTGTCTTATATATGAGAAATATGAACTCTTTATCTTGTCAGACTCTTTGGCACTTTCTGACCTGCTATAGACTCTAAGAGAGTCGGCTGATTGGATTATGGATCAATGAGTAATTAATACATCCAACACTCCCCCTTAATTATGAGCAGATTGTAATTTAAAAAAAAAATATTACAAAATGTTTTCAAAGCAGAAAACATGCTATGTTCATGACAAAGTTCATTATACAGAACTTTTCATTCCCAAATAACTTTGAAGATACTAAAATGTATCCCTTGCCAATGGTTTTGTAAAGATGTCTGCAAGTTGATCTTCAGACCTGCAAAATTCTAAACAAATTTCTTTGTTGTTCACCAACTCTCTTATGAAATGATACCTTGTGTCAATGTGTTTGTTTTTCTTGTGAAACACATTTTTTTTTGACAAGGCAATGGATGAATTGTTGTCATAGAAAATAGTTGTTGGTTGTTGCTGGTTCTGTGAAATATCTTTTAACATTCTTCTCATCCAAAGAGCTTGACATGCACTGCATGTAGCTGCGACATACTCTACTTTTGCTGAAGATAGAGTTACTATGGGTTGTTTCTTCAAAGCCCACAAAACAACACCTGTACCAAAATGAAATGTGTATCCAGATGTGTTTTTTCTGTCATCTGTTCTACCTCTATTGTCACTGTTAGTATATCCTATGAGTTTAAAATTTTCTGAAGTTGAATACATTATGCCAAGATCTTTTGTACAACTTACATACCTTGGAACTCTTTTACCTGCTTTCCAATGTGAGTCTTTTGGTGACTCCATGAATCTTGAGATCAGACTTACTCCATACACGATGTCTGGTCTTGTCACTATTAAACACATAAGGCTACCAACACTCCTTTTAAACATCGTAGGATCTACAGTTGATCCATCATCATCTTTGTTCAATTTTAAACCTGTTATTATTGGTGTTCGGGTTGCCTTGCAATTTGACATATTAAATCTTTTTAAAACTGTGTTTGCATACTTGGACTATGATATGAAAATACCACTTTCAGATTACTGGACTTCAATGCCTAGAAAGAACTTCATGACGCCCAAATTAGTCGTTTCAAATTCAATTTTCATGACTGTTCTAAATTATTTTATGCCAAAATCACCAGTAAATATTAAATCATCCACATACAGGAAAACAATTAATGGGTTACCTTGCTCATTCACTTTGGTGTACAGTGTTGGCTCACTTTCACTTCCGTAAAATCCATTCTGAGTGAGGTAGAAATCAATGCAACTGTACCAAGCTTTTGGAGCTTGCTTAAGACCATAGAGTGCCTTCTTCAGTCTGTACACTTTGTGTTCTTGTCCTAGAACTTCATACCCTTGTGGTTGTTCCACATATACTTATTCATCTATATAACCATTCAAAAATGTTGACTTATGGCATCCATTTTATAAGCATGCCACTTGCTTTCTGCGGCAATGGCCAAAACAATTCCGATTGTATCCATGCATGCAACTAGTGTGAACATTTCATTGAAATCTATCCCGGGTTGTTGTGTGAACCCTCTTGCTACTATTCTTTCCTTGTGCTTCTTCACATTCCCATCAGCATCTTGTTTGGTCTTATAAATCCATTTGACACTAACTACATCTTTATCTTTTGGTACATGAACCAGTTCCCATGTCTGGTTTTTCTCAATGCATTCTATTTCTTCATCCATGGCTTGTGCCCATATTTCTTCTTCAACAGATTCCTCAAATGTTAGTGGATCATCTATTTGAGAAAATAATGCAAAGATAGAGAAGGAATGTGGTGTACCAGATTCATATATCTCACGCAGACTTCTTGTCTTCACCGGATCTGTTGATGTCGAACTACTTGATGGAGTCTGTTGTCCTCTTGGTGTGCTTGTCGGTGTAGCTTGAGCTGCGATTTGTGTTGATGTTCCTTGTGTTGAACCATGTCACGGTGTCATGGGAGTCTACGGTGAAGTGACCAGTTGATTTACTTGTGGTGTTTGAACCACTTCTTCTGTCATGTCTTCATGCTCGACATGCGACACAACCTTGACATTCTTCTCGACGGTTCCATCCCATGATTCATTCTCAAGAAATTGAACGTCGCGACTAATGATTACTTTCCTTGCGACAGGGTCATACAACTTGTATGCTTTTGTGTCTTCAGAATAACCAATAAAAATACATTTTTGTCCCTTCTTGTCTAATTTATTTCTTAGCTCATTTGGCACATGAGCATATGCGACACAACCAAAAATATTTAAAGGAGAAACACTATGATTCATAGCTTTCCATGCTTCTTGAGGAATCTTATTCTTCACGCTCTTTGTTGGACATCGATTCATAATGTATACGGCAGTTGTGACTGCTTCACCCCAATATTCATTTGGCAAATGCTTGGCTGCTATCATGTTGCATGCCATTTCCATGATGGTTATGTTCTTTATCTCTGCGATACCATTTTGCTGGGGTGTATACCGCACAGTGAATTGCTTCTGTATGCCATGAGTTTTGCAGGAATTTAGAAATTCATTTGAAACATATTCACCACTTCTGTTTGTTCTTAGGATTTTTATGCGGTGTCCACTCTGGTTCTCCACTAGTGCCTTCAACTGCTGAAAAGAACTAGATGCATCGTATTTATGTTTCAAAAAATATATCCATGTTTTTCTTAAGTAGTCATCAATAAAAGTGAGAAAATACTTGCAACCACCAATGGATGTTTTCTGCATTGGACCACAAATATCAGAGTGCACGATCTCAAGTGATGTGCGCGCTCTGTATGACTGTCCAACTGGAAAAGTATCTCTATGGTGTTTGCCAATGATGCAGCCTTCACAAACTCTGTCTGGTTTGTCAATCAATGGCAATCATTTTACTATATTCTTTGTGTGCAACAACTTTAGTCCACAAAAATTCAGATGTCCGAATCTGAAATGCCACAGCTAGGAATCATCTTGAACTTCTGTTTGAAATGCAAGATGAAAATCAGCGATGCTTTTTTCTTTCTTGTCACAGTACACGACTTCTTCTTTACTTTCTTCCTTTAATGCAGCTTCTGTATTGTCTCGAACTATCCTCAATAGAAACAAGAGATTGCTTGTCATTAGCACTATTGCTATTAGTTGGTTGCTTGGACCTACATCTTTAATCACACAGTGATTATGTTCCATGTAAACTATGTAACCTTTCTGTATCAGCTGTCCAATGCTCGGCAAATTATGTATGAGACCTTCTATAGGGTAAACATCACGCATATACTTATGGTCCCCCTGTTTGGTTAAAATACTAACAATACCTTTTCCCAAAAGAGTGACTTGGACATTATTTCCAAGTGTAACATCAGTTTGAACTGAATTATCTAAACTGGAAAATAAATTTAAATTACCAATCATATGATTGCTGCAACGTGAATCTAAATACCATATGTCACATGGACTTTCTTGGATGGTATTGCATGATGCGCATGCTATCAACATTGTGCTCGACGAAATGTTGGTGTTCGTTGACTCATTCTAGCTTTGCTTTCCTTGGTCATATTGCTTCTTCCTGCATTCATATGCATAATGACCAATTTTTTTCCAGTAATGACATTGAATATTTGATTTATCAAACCTGTGACCACTTGGCGGACTTGTGTTCTGATTCTGTCCTCTACCAACAATATCTACAGGACTACTGCTACGTCCTCCTCTTGACAGGTTTCTTCCTCTGCCTCTGAAATTATTTCTCCCCCTACCTCTCCCACGACTTATAGATGACTATGCTACGAATGCACCTTATAATGATGTTTGAGTTCTGCTGAGCCTATGTTCATGATTGATGAGTGAACCTTACAGCTCATCAATAGTAAACGTTTTCATGTAAGTGTGTTCTTCCAAGGTTACAACCAAGTTTTCAAATCTTGGGGGAAGACTTCTGAAAATTTTCTCAACCACCCTTTGGTCTGTTATGGTTTCTCCATGAGATTTCAGTTGATTTATCAAACCAACAAATCTCGTATAAAATGAGTTTACTAACTCTGAATCTTTCATGGACAGAGATTCAAAATGTCTTCTTAGAATTTGCACCTTTGAAGTCTTTACCTTGTCCAAACCTTGATAAGCTGTCCCCAATGTGTCCCATGCCTGCTTTGCGATAATTGTTGCTGCTATTCTTGGGAGTATGCTTTCATGCATGGCTTGATGCATGTAGAACAGAGATTTTCCATCTTTCTTCCTTTGTTCCCTCAGGATATCTTTCACAGCTTGTGAGAGATTATGTTGATCTGCTGGTTCTACATAACCATTCTGAACAATATCCCAAAGATCTTGACCTCTAAATAAAGCCTTCATTGTTAGAGACCAATATTCATAATTCTTTCCTGTAAAAATCGGAGTTTGTAAACTCGACATATTTGAACCGGAAGTAGAAGCCACTGTTTAATTTTTTAACTTTCCTTAGAGAATTACTTTTCCCTTTTAGGACAATATTTATTTCCTAAACTACCTCTTATACCAGATCATGGGAGAAAACAGCCGAGGTGGCAATTAACTTGAGTTACTGAGCAGCACAACCTTTTTGTTTTCCTCTTTTTACTTTTTCAAAACTTGTGACTGGATTTTCTTGCAGCCTGCAAAGAAATTATTGTGCAGAGAGAGTTACTTCTACGGTAGAATTTTACTTTCGCTTCGATGGATTTTTTCACTTCCACCCAATAACTTTATATTTCCTTGTCTAAGGACTTAAGAATATGAAAAATACATTTTACTACTATAACCTAGGATTAACTACGACACAACTATATTGCAAATCACTCACAATATCATATAAGAAAAATAATAAACACTTGGGCCTAAAACTATGAATTTTTACACAGTGAAATAATTATGGATTCTTGATGTCTTTCACTCACATTAAATATAAACAACATTCACTGAGGTAAATATGGAGAAATTGTGTGGCTACCTAAAACATTCATTCAACCATAAACTTAAGGATTTATATTTCATGTGACCGCATAACAAAACTTACAGTGCTAAATACAAACTTGGTAAAAACACAGAAGCTTGAGCTTCAAACTCTTGAATTTTCCTTCTTCTTCTTGGCTGCACTTCTCTTCTTTGTTGCTTGTCTGTCTCTTCTCTTCTTTTTTTTATTTACAAATTCATCCTTCATATAGAAAATTTATGCAGACTAACCGACTGAACATTTAAACACTGCAATTACTCTCTACCTAGAAACTTAGCTTGAGCAACTAAATTCTATTGTCTTCTATACTAGAAATCTGAACTCTTTATCTTGTCACCTCGTACAGACTTTGAGAGAGTCGGCTGATTGGATTATGGATCAACGAGTAATTAATTTTTCCAACAGATAAATATCCAAAATCATTAATCTGCATCAATCCTAGTACGCAGGAGTCATAAACAAAAACGGCCGTAAAAAATGGTCTGTTTGATCACGTTCTATTTCTTGGCGGTTGACTGCCCGAAACGAAATCAGCCATATCACATTTCTGGTAGCTAGGCCAGGCCAGTATTTACAAGCCATTAAGGAACTGTGATGCATACATGAAAAGTAGGGTTTTGGTGAATACTCTACACCATAAACTTTATGAAAAGCCATTGTAATTAAACAACAGACATAAACTTTATGAAAAGGCATTTTAATTAAACAACCATACAGGGTGGGAAAATGCTAGGAGGACGCAGATCGAAAGATTGTACTTCCCAATAGAGGTGAGACATGTGAGTGAAAGTGGGGTGTACAGATCAATATTTTCCGGTATTTAGATATGAATTGTTCTCCAAAACCTCAGCAGAGATAACATGTGCGGCATTCTATAACACCTTAAAAATAAGTGGCTGCTGCATTCCACGAGAAAGTAAAGCAGTTTTAAGGCCCATAAGCCATCAAGTTGGATTGGATGGTTGTAGAGCATTTAAACAATGTCCCACTTGTTGGGTGGTACATGCTCGTTGGTGGGTATTAAAAAAACACCTTAAAAAAATTGAAAAACATCTTAATTATTCTGGGTGATGTATCTGTATTACAAAGATATATTAAATACTAGTTTTTTAACTATGTTTTCACCTTGGCTTGCAAGGAGACGTTTCGTAACTACATCACAAGATGTACGGGCCCTATTAAAAAAATTAGTTAATTCATTTTTAAATTCTAGTGGATGTTTCCTAACTACATCACAAGATGTACGGCCCCTATTAAAAAATTAGTTAAGTCATTTTTAAATTCTAGTGGACGTTTCCTAACTACATCACAAGATGTGCGGCCCCTATTAAAAAAAATTAGTTAATTCATTTTTAAATTCTAGTGGACGTTTCCTAACTACATCACAAGATGTACGGCCCCTACTAAAAAGTTAGTTAATTCATTTTTAAATTCTAGTGGAGAGTAAATTATTTGAACTGCTGGCCAATAATCCAAGGTAAAGCTGACGGGATTGATGTTGCCATTTACTAAGAAAAAGCGATATCTAGTGTGGAGCACATATTGGCAATGCCAATCAAGTATCACTCAATAGCTATATGTAGTCACAGTGAAATACATTATATGAAAACATAATTTTTTCACTAAGAATTTTCAAACCCTAAAAGATATTGCTAAATCTTATAAAGAGTGAATGTTGGAGGTTTTTGTGTCACTTGATTTCATTTGTCAGCGTAAAATTAACCAACTCAGTTGTTAATTTCAATGTAATTTTGTTTGCTGTACCAATGGTCTCACCGGTTGAGATCTTGGCTTTTGCTAGCAAATGTAGATGTTTATTTAATTTTTTTTTGTAGATTAGATAATTTTAAAGGGATTGTCATTGATTCATTGTAAAAGCAACAAAAATTTGATACAGTTTTTCAATTATTAGTTACAACTATGAGCTTAATTCTATTGAATATACAATTATTAGTTTAACTTCAATTGCGTTACACTTCTTAATATATTAATTTTTTAATTAACTATTAGGTACAACTATTAGTGTAACTTGAACTCTACTCACTGTTATATTGGATAACTATTAAATATAATTATGACATTAAGTCCAATGATTTTACAACTATTAAAGTAACTTCAACTCTAATTAATAGCCATTATATTGGATAACTATTATATTAACTATTTGATGACTATTATGTAAACTCCAATACTTATACAACCATTAAATTAAATTTAAACAAAATGGTAATAAAAATCTATTTGTTTAACTTTAGTTGTACTCTATTGATTCTATCTGTTAACCACACAAGCCTACCTTTATTACAATGAAACCATACACAACTCAATAAACTTTTAATGCAATCCAAAAATATATATTAATAATTTATTATACATCTCAATATGTCAAAAATATACAGCTCTCTCCTTATTACAAACATATATTAATCTTTCAATGGGCAGAGCTGAATTTTGGTAAAGCAACTAGATTCTTACCTCGAAATTTGGAGCGTGCCTAGGTTTCTATTGACATTTGTCCAGTATACGTCAACTTTCCATCCATTACAATGTACGCCAGGGCTCTGAGGCCTTTCTTTCACGAGCGGATACAATCGGACAAGTTGAGTTTTTTGGTTACCACTTTACAACCTTGTAGCCTGAAGGCACAATGATTTCAACCGTTTTTATTGCTAGAAAATGGAGTTGGCTAATCTTTAGACCATTTGTATCTTTTCACTTTTTTTAGGTGAGTTTGGCCTGAATCAACATAATTTGTTGTTGAAAAGATTTTCAATGTTAAAATTGCAATTTTTTTTAGAAATGGATTAAGGACCCATAATGGGTGATACACCTAGATTATGCAATTCTAATCAGTGAAAACTACTTTTTACCCAATTTTGATCAAGAAAAACTCACCCAATTTTAAATACAAATATTCTAAAGTTTAGCTTAGTTCGTAGAAAATTTTCTTCGGAAAAATTTCCAAAATCAAAATTACCATGTTTAAATTTCCAGAATATGGATGTTCTGAAAAATAGAAAAATAGATTTCCAAAAAAAATCTGGTATTTGATCAAAATTTGGCGTTAAAAATACACCCTTTGTTAGACTTCTTTTACAACTTCCCATTGACTAGGACTAATACATTCGATCCTACGATTAATACATCTCTGAGTGATCTTGAATATGATCGTATTCTTCAGTCTAGCTGTATATAATATCGCCTTCTGTCACTCCAAAAATATGTTTCCGTATTTTGCATGGCTTTTAAAAAAATAAAAAACCTAGAGTACAAGTAAATATTGAAAACGGAATGTGTAGCGGTTTTGAAGAAACGGTTTCCGACACTAGAAAACTTGAACGGCCTTACAAAACGTTGTTTTACGTCACGTTCCCTTTTCTTTTTCGCTTTTTGCTAGAAACGGAAGTTGCCGTCACGTTTCTTGTAACATAGAAAACGTTGTTTTACGTCACGTTCTCTTTTCTTTGACGGTTTTTGCTATAAACGGAAGTTGCCGTCACGTTTCTTGTAACAAAGGAGTTTAGTAGATTCCATGCTTGTAAGCCTTAGTGACGTAGATGGGTTTCCTATGTTTCAAGCAATGATATTCATGACGTGGATTTATATATCTCAGATTCTCCATTGTGTTAACCAAAAATTGTACTGACATGTATTAAGTTTTGTTTTGTTTTTATTTTGGAAATTGGATGGCAAGTATTTAAACTAATTCTATTTAAATTAATTTATTTTAGAATTTGGTGTGCACTAGAATCTATGATTTCTAAAGCAACTGTATTGATTCTATGATAATCTGGTAGCTGAGACACATATAACCAACAATCAATTAACAGTTAATAACTAAAAAAAACTTTAATATAAAAAATAACTAATAATATATAAATAAATAACTCATAACTTATATATAAATGCATAAATACTATTAAAGACTATTGCTATTGCTAACACTTAGATTTGCTATTGCTATTGCTAACTCAATGAAAGACTATTGCTATTGCTAACACTTAGATTTGCACCCATATATTTTTGAAAGTTAAAAGGATTATTAATAACTAAAACAGTTAATTTTACTTGATATTTATTAGAAGAAACTAATTAATTTACTAAAATTTGATTCATATTTATATAAAGAAACTAATTAATTTATTAAAAATTTATTAATATTAGTTTGTCATATAACTTTGCACATTAATTCAAGTTATGAACTTAACTTATTTTCATGGATACTAAAAATTATCATCACATATTTTAGGATAAACAAATTCACAAAAGTTATTTATGCACATTTATTCCAACTATGATTTTATATTATTTTAATGAATACTAAAAATTATCATCACAAATACTTTAAGATAAACAAGTTCACAAAAGCCATTTATGACATGCAAGGTTTTAAAACAATGTGCTTATGAGTTTTTATTAATCATTACATGACACTGAAACACAACAAGGTGCCATGATTCTAAAGTTTCAATTATGATCTTTCTACCATTCCTATTAAGAGAAAGCATGCATGCATCTTTGTTTCTCCTTTAGTGTATTATGTTTAATAAGGCTTTAATTTTCTTCATGCTTTCCAACCTCGCTTATAGCTTAGCCTTTATTAATATTATTATTGTATATTGTAAAGGGGAAGACAAATAATAAGTGGAGAGTTGGGCCTTGGAGAATGAGTAAAGTGATGCAAAACGGTGTCTTTACATATTCTTCTTAGTGCAATATGGTTTACATATAATTCTCAGCTCTTGTAATTGTAGCTTCTGGGATAAGACATAATCACTAATGATCCATAAAACCACTAACATAATTAGAACCCACTCACAATGCAAACCCCTTATCAAGAACCAGACAATTCTTGTTACATGCTGGATAAGGAGAATAGATAGAAAATTGAATAACCAAGACTACACAGATCAGTGTTACCGGTAGATAGAAAGAGTAACTTGCTAAACGTAACTGGTAGAGTTGATAAAATCAATACTCCTAGTGATAATAACAGTGCAAATAGTAGTGCTAGTGATAATAACAGTGCAAACAGTGCTTGACGCATAACATCAGAATAAAGTGTAAAGGTAATTTGGCACCAAAATTTATCTGTCTGCAAGCAAGCAGGTCAACTGTAACAGTAATACCGAAACAGGAGCTTTCAAATCTGAGAAAAGACTATAAGGAAAGAATACGAATAAAACACAACAATCTTATCAAACGAGCACTTTATGCTATCGCATAAAGTTCAAAATTTAGATGCATTAATAACTCAGGATAAATCAAAGAAAAATCTGAAAAGAGTATTTTATCTAGGGTATACGTTGTCAAAATATTCTATAAACACATGTAAAATAATATGTATTATTTTAATTGGAGTGATAAATATTTTTTTTAAAGTTCTCCGAACCCTATTCTTATTTGATACCCGTACTGCTTCATACAATCTTAATTTGTTTCAGTGTTGCGCACTTAATCTCTGGTATATAAGAAGGCTACTAGGCCAGCCTTCTTGAGATATCCATGAGAAGAAGCAAAGATTATTTAAGGGTGGCCTTAGGTTAACAGAAGTATAATATAATGGCTTCTTTGAAGGGAATTGAGAAAATCAAACCCCATCTTTCTCAGATTATAGTTCAGGTAGTATCGGCAGGTGTGTATATTATGGTCAAAATTGCCTTAACAGATGGAATGAATCACTTTGTTTTTGTCACATACAGACAGGTTGTTGCAACAATAGCTATTGCTCCTTTGGCTTACTTTTCAGAAAGGTGACCATTCATTTTATCTTTATCTTTAGAGTTACAAGCAAGTTTTTTTTTCAATGGATCCAACTAAGTAATTATTTACATACAGAGAGAGGCATTGAAATATAGTATTCGCACAATAGATGTGAATTAATCTGTCATTCTCTGTTGCAGAAAGCAACGACCACCATTGACAAGGCCTATTTTGTTTCAAATTTTCTTGCTTGGAAGTGGGTAAGTATTTGTTGCATATAATAGCTAAATGCTTCGTTGAATGATTGTTGCAATAAATTAATACAAAATCAGTTTGATTGATATCTTGTTACAGAATCGCGATTACTCATAATTGCTACATTCCAGGATTGTTATACACTTCTTCCACGTTTGTGGCAGCAGCATTTAACCTAGTTCCTGTTTTGACATTTTTAATTGCTGCATTTCTAAGGTAGAAGCTGTAACATCCATATTATTATTTCATACGAACAAAAATTTTGAATATCGAAGTCAAATTCAATTATGTTTTGCAAATGGATTCTATTGATCTTTTATTTACAGTATTGCATATCAAATTTCAATCGACTCAAGTTGGGCAGGCAATCTATATGTGATGTTCGTTCAACTTTCGTTTTTTTATGGTAGACAGGAGAAAATTAATCTGAGAAGTTTAAGAGGACAAGCAAAAGTTTTTGGCACAGTCATAAGTGTTTCTGGTGCTATGGTCATGACCTTTTACAGAGGTCCCGAACTTCATTTTTTATCGTCTGCTGTAAAAAGCCATCAAATCACGCACACAGTTAAACCTAATATTATACTAGGTTCCATCCTGGTCTTTGTGGGCGTTGTGGTTTGGTCTGCGTATATAGCTTTTCAGGTAATCTTTAATTCCATTTCAGTTGTGTTTATTCCATTAACCAAGATTATTTTCTTCACTGTTGATGGTATATTGATTGGTGGAATTCAACACAGGGACCTGTTCTGAAGAAATATCCAACTCAGCTATCATTAGCAGCACTCATGACTCTTGTAAGTGCAGTAGAATCTGCACTAATTGGTGTTATCTGCGAGTACAAGAATATAAATCTCTGGGCTATAGGATGGAATATGGAGCTTCTTAGTGTTGTATACTCGGTAAGCATCATGGCATTGAGCAAAACATGTTAGTTGGAATCAAATGTTTTAAGGACATGACAGACGAATAGGAGCAAGAATTTAATTGGAACAATCTTCAGTATCTAGATTGATTACTAAATATATTGAATGTTCCAGGGAATAATAGGTTCTGCAGTGGTATTTTTTTTGTTAGCGTGGTGTATAAGCAAAAGAGGGCCTGTATTCGTTGCAATTTTCAACCCATTAGCCACGATTGTCACAGCAATCCTGGAGCTTCTAATTTTTCATGTGTCTCTTCATGTGGGAAGGTAAGAAATAATAGGTTATCAAACATTTCTACTTTTACTTATCATTGGGCCGTTGAAATATAAGAATAGAGCATTGTACACCTTACATTACCCAATTTGATAAATAATTTAGGCCTGTAATTTTTCAAAATTCTAAACACTAGTTTCCTCTATTGATGTTGATGCTGAAAGTGCTGGGCGATCTACTGTTCTTAATGCTAATAACCTGTAGGTTGGTGGGCGCAACTTTGATCGTTGCCGGACTCTATATTACGCTATGGGGTAAAGCAAAGGACATGAAAACCACATGTGATGTCGAGGAATCCCACTAATATGTCGAGGAATCCGACTAATATTTCGAGAAGAATCCGACAATAGTATTGTTAAAAAACAGACCACCATTTTCAAACATATAGATGTTGTGTCAGAGGAATGTGATTCGGGAACTTATTCACATTGTGTCGGTGTTATAAGAAAAACTTTGAAACTTTGAAGGAAGAATGCTTGTTATTTCAATTTTTATTAATTTTTTATATCATATGTTTACTTTGAGTGAGTTTATTACAATGGAAGTTTTCATTAAATTCATGTGTAAACAAATTAGTTAAGTTGTTGCATTGTAACAATGTGATTTTTTAAATGTAAGATGTGAAAAGGGCCTTTAAAAATTTAATGGATATTTTAAATAATAATAAAAAACAAATTGATTAATGTTATGATAATGTGGATTATAAAGTTGTAAGGGACCATAATATTTAAATTTTAAATAATAATAAAAAATTGATTGATTAATGTTATGATAATGTGGATTATAAAGTTGTAAACGACCATAATATACTGAAGTTATGTGTTAGGTATAACATTTTCAAAATAATTAATATTTAATATTATAAAATTATCTATTTAAATTTATATTATATAATAATTTATATTTAGAATAAAATTTTTAAATTAAATTATTATATAAAAGTATAAAATAAAATAAATACATTTAAATATATTAATTTTATTTTTTATATTAAAAATAATAAATATACATTATACTATTTTGTTGTATCTATAACTAGCACACCTATATAGTTTATCGTTAAGAGTGAATAGGGATTAAATGGTTGCAACATATTTATGGAATGTAAGATAATTTGGAAATATTTTTTTATTCTTCATATGCTTCTAGTTGGTTATTCATTCATCAACTATGATATGTCCATGGATTGATATCATTGATATCACTTATCCATTCATGAGCTAGCTACCATTTATTTTTTATACTTCTTTTTTATAATTCTTTATTTCTAATTTTGAACTACTGCCATATAATCAATCTCGATAGTACACTTGTCTCATGGTGCCAGTAGATGAAAAAGGATAGGCTGTAGTCCACCCCAAATCTCAACCTAAATATAGCCAAAATGATGATTTAGGTATTAAAGGTATCCTCCTCCCTCACAATGTGGAACTCTTCATTTCTCCATCATAACATAGTTAAAATTCTTGCATTACAATAATTAAAAATTAAAGTAAAATTATATTAATATAGCCATAAACAACCATAGGTACATTTAGCTATTTATTTTTGTGATATAACTAATTGTTAAACAAAAACTAAATATTAAACTAATTAATAATTATCCATTTATAATATAGATTAAACATTATACTAGTTTATATATAATAAGACAGATACTATTTGATAAATCTTATTTAAATTGTAATTAAGATGTATTAAAACATAACAAAATACCAGAACAATGAAATAAATCCTAGTTATACACTTTTTACTCTTTGTTTCCAAAATCTCACATACTAGCAAAGCCACAAATAAAGTGCTCCGGACAACCAACCACTTAGCAACCACTTAGCTTTGTGGAAATAAGTAACTCTTAAAGAAAAGCTAAAAGTTAAACTAATTAGCACATCATTATAGTTATCCATTTATGATATAAGATAAACATTAAGATAATTAATATAAACTTAAAACAAAATACTACTTAATAAAAAAATCTAATATTGCTTAACTAAATGTTATTTAAGTCTTAATCAAAATGTATTTAAGCACAACAAAATAAGGAGACTATGAAATAAATCTGAGCCATACACTTGTTACAATTGGGTTAATCTTGTTGATCGACTAAAAAAATCCAAAATTTAAATAATATCTAAAAACCTATACATTTTCATTGAAAATACCACCTATGCACCCAAAGAGACTTACCTCTACAAGAAATCAACTACCTTGGCCAAGGAGCAAGGACCCCAATAAGACAAGGCGTTAAACTCCTAAATTTCAGCCTAGAATAAATTTGTCGACAAACCAAGTTTGATAGCTTAAAGTTTAGCACGTGGAACAAACCTATTGCACAGAAGGAATACCAACCAACTCTGTTATCGATCTAGACCTATTGCATGTGATATTTGATCTTTGTTATCGATCTGAACCTATTGCATGCGATCTGAACATAATTCACGTGATTCTTTGTGATCTGAACGACCATCTGGTGATTCTTTGCAATATAAACCTATTGCATGTGATTCTTTGTGATATGACGACCATATGGTCATTCTTTGTGATCTGAACCTATTGCATGTGATTCTTTGCGATCTGATTTGTGCTACTATGCATGTGATGGGTACATTGCATGCGATTTGAACCTATTGCATGTGATTCCTTGCGATTTGATCTATGCTACTCTGCAATTGATATCTTGCAAACTAGGTGGGTTTTTATATTGATCTGTGCTACTCTACGACTGATATTCATGTAATCTATGCTATCGATAGGATGTGCTATCGATCTTTGAACTGTTTGAGTGATATTTGATCTCTTCTATCTATCTTTGATCCCTGCGATTGATCTCTGTGGGTGATATGAAAGTGATTCTTCATCATTGTGATGGCTAACATGTGGTGCGATTCTTTGCTAGATATCTGGTGTTGAAATTCTTTGCGATCTGATCTATTGATTGCAACGACCAAGATCGGGTGAGATCTGGTGTGATTCTTTGTTAGAGAACTGGTGCCATATGATCTATTCATGCGATATCTGAGTCATTGCTATCGAGGGTTGTGGTATTGCATATTTGTGATATTCATTGTGATGACCAACATCTGGTGAGATATGACGACTCTTGGCTAATTTGAAGGTGACCCTCGACAATCTGAAGCTATTGCATGTGATATGAAGGTGATTGTTACCGATTTGTGATTCACTGCTATCGATCTCTGCGAGTGATCATTGCTAGACAAATATTAGGTGCACACATCTCTCTTTTTTCTAATACATAACTACTACTAATATATTTCTTTTTGTTTGGAAGTATGAATAATTCACCGTATCTACCAAAGATTGTCAAAGGTAGACCTAGTACAGTTACTTTACAGAGCCTTTATGAGTATATAGATTCATTATAAAAACTTAGAGAAGAAAGATAAGCGAAGCTACAAACATAGTTAGAAGCCATGCTAGAAAATAAATTTACTTCTTTTGAAGACAAGATCCAAAAACAAATAGAAAATAAAATGAAACTATTGGAAAATAACATGAAGACAATGGAGATTAGATTACAGGTAATAGAAAAACAAAGCCAAGATAATATCCAAACATCCCAACAAGGATATGATGATACTTTAGGAAGTCTTAAAATGAAGGACACAATTATAGCACTAGAAGAAAAAGTTAATAACAATTTTACCCTAAATAGCGTGGAAGGTAAATTAGATATCAAACCCATTAAATAGGAAATGAAAATTTTTATAGAATTAGACCATGAGCTTAACAAAAGGGTTTTGAACCTTGTAATATTCATTGTGAAAGACTATGTAGATGATGATACATTAGCCATAGTCGAGACAGAATTACACAATAGATTACAAATTGAAACAACATGTCTCACAGAACCAACAAGGTTGGGAAAATTAAATGAGAAGAAAGGAAGGATAATCCGGATAAAAGTGATCTCTACTAACAACAAGTATGACATACTTAGTAAAACCTCAAGTCAAAAATGAACAAAAATATTCATAAATGAAGATCGCATTCCAGAAGATCAAGTAGAATTAAGAAAGGAGGTTCAAAAGGTAAAAGAAGATAGGAATGAAGGAAAATGGGCAATAATCAGAAATTGAAAAGTTATCCAATATAGAAACCAAAAAGATAGTAAAAAATAGAAATTCAGCATGCTCCAAATTCTTTCTTGGAATTGTCAGGTATTTCCATGGAACAAAGGCCTCAAGCTAAGTTGGATCTCAAATGAAGTTGATATTATATTTCTAGCTGAAACTCGGGAGCACGAAGAATCTAAGGTCTCTAAAATAGATGGCTTTGTACTATGGTCAACCTGGAACAAGAGATCTTACCGTAGAGGCATTGGGGTTATAGCTTGTTACATTAGAAAGAACATCTCCCCCCTTTTCAGGCTTTATAAAAAACACCATTACAACTATTATATTTAGATAGAGATTACAGACATTAATGATAAAATAACCTACATAGCAATATGTTATTTTTCCCCTATTAATTATAAATTCTATAAGAAAAAAAATTTAGATAAAAATTGTCCCTATAATAGTCTAGAGAATGATATTTCTAGCCTAAGGAATGAAGGATATATCCTCTTAATGGGTGACTTTAATGCTCTAACTTCTAGAAACCAAGTTGTTCTTCTAAGCAATCATTCCAACCCTAACCATCTTTTGTTAAACGAAGACCTTACTATAGCTAGAAGGTACAAAACAAGATCTGAATATCTAGGGCATAATTTGTTTGGGTCTGAGCTAGTCAATCTTTGTAGTGCTCAAGATCTCATAATTTGTAATATTCTAAAGAAGTGGACCAATTCTAGCCAGATGACCTGTATCCATGGGACTGGTAGCAGCATGGTTGACTATGTTATTTTTTGTTATCTTGTTTGTACATCAAAATAATAAATTTTCCATCTTGAACGACCAAGAAAATGAATCATATCATAGACCTTTAATTATAACTATCAATTTTGTCATGCATAGAGATACTATAGAAGATAATCCTCATAGCCAAAAAAGCTTGATCTTTGATAGAAATAAAAATAATCTTTTTTCTAAATGAATTAAAAATTAATTTTCTTCCTTTATCAAGTATAGACAACGTAGAAGACCTCTATCATAATTTTACCACAACCCTTTCATATTCTATTAAAAAGATCTCAATTGAATTTTCAAGTAATAAAAGAAATAACAAAACCAACCCTTGGTATGATAAAGTTTGTAAAAGTGCGAGGAAAGAAAGTAAGGAATCTCTTGATGAGTCTATTAAAACTGACAAGATAAAAATATACAAAGCCCTAACTAAAAGGAAACAAATGCAAAATATTCGTAAAATAAAAGAAAAACCCTTACACCTCTATAAGGTGGCTCCTAATAAATTTTGGAGGCAGATTCTAATTACAAAAACTAAAGATAATAATATAATTTCTTTACACAACTGGAATTCCTATCTTAAAAATATTTATGAATCCCTGAATGGCATTGATAACTTTCAAACCCTTATCACAATGGAAGAATTTTTCTCATTAGAAGACATAGATTTTTGGGGTTAAGCGTGTGGAAAATGGAAAAGCTAAGGACATCAAAGGTTACGAGGCATAAATATTAAAAATTGGAGGTCCTATCCTTAACCCTCACATCCACAATATTTTCAGTCAAGCAGTCAAGAAAGGGTTCCCTAAACCTTGGACTCAAATCCTCATTATCCCTATTTTTAAAAGTTGAGATACAAACAACCCCTCTAATTACCAGACAATTATGATTAGCCCTCTCTTAGACAAGTTATACAGTATTATTTTTGAAAAGAAGATCACCATTTGGATTGAAAGTGAAGGTAAGTGGCCTAAAGCCCAAGCGGGTTTTAGAAGGAAGCACTCTACAACAAACCATCTCGTTATGCTTAAGATAATTGTTGAGGAGTGTCGTAATGATAGATAGAGTATGTTTTGTTACTTCATGGAATTTAGAAAGGATTTCGATACTGTACCTAGAAATAACCTATAGAATATATTAGAAGAGCTAAAGGTTTCTTTCAAGTTGAGAGCCACCGCAATAAGGTTATACGAGAACATCATTTCTATGTTTAAGACCAACAAGGGGTGGTTGAAAAATATTAAATGTAATATTGGAGTTAAACTAGGTTTCCCCCTATCCCCAACCCATTTCGACATTTACATAGATAATCTAGAAGGTTTTTTAGAGGAAGCAGGTTGTGCTGGCACGATCTTAGCTGGAATAGTCATCATCCTTCTTCCCTATACTGACGATATTGTTCTTCTGGCAAGGTGTTCATCTAATCTTGACAAGAAACTAAGACTTCTTAAGGATTTTTGCTCTACCATAGGTATGACTGTTAACACTGACAAAAACAAAATTATGATTATTAAATCTAAGAAGTACACTTATGCTAATTATGTGTATGAAAATAACAACTTGGAGGAAGTGTCTTCTTACAAATACCTAGGAATTGATATTCATCACAAGATCAACTGGAACTTTAGCATTAAGAGAACGATTAATGGAGGGTGGAAAGCTTATTTTGGTCTTGAAATTAATTGTAGAGTAGCAAACCTTGTAATGTGGGATAAAAATAATATCCTCTTTGAAACTTTAGCCACTCTTGTTATCTTGTATGGGTGTGAGTTTTGGGGTTGCAACATCTCTAGACAATATTGGATAAAGTTTGAGCAAATATAGAACCATTTTATAACTTATAACATCAAAATTAAAAGCAATACACCCTACCCTATTCTCCTTATAGAAGTGGTTCTTTCCCCTATCGAGAGACTAACCATCACTAGGCTCCTGTTGTACAAGCAAAAAATCAATAACATGGGAGGCCATAGACTTCCTAAACTAGATTTAAATTCCATCCAAAACCACTTAAGGCACAAGTGAGGTTGGTATAAGGATACCGGAGCTTGGTTAAAACACTAGGATATCGACGAAAATGTTGCATTGCAAAATATAAATAACATTAAAAATATTATCACTTCTAAGTTTAAAGAGAAAATGTGGTGTGAGAAAGATTTAGAGGATAAAAGAAAATTAAGATATTATAAGGAGTCTATAAACCCTACTCTATAATATAAAAAGTATCTCTTAGTTTTAAGTAGTTCAAAGAAAGAATTTAATATAGCCAAGATAAGAATGAACTCTCATGAACTTCATAGTGAAACTGGTCATTGGGAAGTTCCTAAAATACCATGGGTATAAAGGATCTTCCATCTCTATGAGAATATGAAAATTGAGGATGAAAAACACTTCCTCTTAGAATTCCCTACGTACACCCACATTAGATCTTAGTTTCATAATATTTGTTGTAATTCCAACCATTCTAGCCTTTTAACTTGTCAAAATTATAGTGAGATCGGGACGCTTCTCTCCAAGCTCTTTGAGCATAGAGATACAATTTTAAAACAAACTAAATAATGCTTTTCTTTGGGTCCGATAGACCATAGTTTGGTCTGAGTGGATGTTAACCATCATCATATCATCATCATCATGATCAAGAAATGATGGTTTAACAATACTGCTTGGCATCGAATTAGTTACGTTACAGTTTTTAATATGGTTTAGATAGCATTTGGATGGATAACTATCTATATCAAACTTTTTTTATACATTCAATATAGACTTAGGATTTTAATTCATTTGATTTAGTGATCAACATTGTGTCCCATAATGTATTTATTCATGGCATAATTAATTACCTCTATTATAATATATAGATGGTATAATCAATTACCTCTATTGTAATACATAGATGACATAGTCAATTATCTCTATAATAATAAATTACGTCCAATATAGCATTGTTTCAAAAGTATAACAATATC
Organism: Pseudotsuga menziesii; assembly: GCA_001517045.1. Taxonomy (NCBI): domain Eukaryota; kingdom Viridiplantae; phylum Streptophyta; class Pinopsida; order Pinales; family Pinaceae; genus Pseudotsuga; species Pseudotsuga menziesii. The sequence goes on along the minus strand of LPNX010956090.1, from coordinate 109,049 downwards.
TCAGCTCAACATTCATCAAGAAACTCTTAAACGAAGAACTTGTTTTCTCCCAAGGAGGACAATTCTATGGTTTTGGTTAGTTTCCATAATGGTGGGAATGCACCATCTTAGTCCTTCACTAAAAGTATAGTTCAATTAGTAAATTAATTATAACAAATATAAATAAACAATTATATAATTTGCATGCTTCTTTGTTCATGGTTCTTTAATATATATACATCTTTCCTTACTATTTTCTAAATACTTTATTAGACCAAATGCCAAAAATAATTATAGAACCTGCACTGATTGGGTTGAGGCAATAACTCACAACAAACTTTAAGAACATTCATAAAGGTTATTTAATAATATATACATAGCATTACACATTTTTTCTCGGGTATTGAGGAATCTAACTATCTTCGTCCTGCACAAAGATAATTTAAGAATAAATCGTAGTATATATATATATATAGGTCCTCGTACAAAGATGGAGGACCTTTTAGAGTGACAACAAATGTTTTGCAAAACACATTTTTGTTGTAAAATTTAACAGCGTATACGCATTTATTAAACATAGGAATGGGAAATCCCAAGGAATAAAAATGGGATGCTACGATGCATAGGAAAAAAAATTTGTACACATTTTGGTTCTATAAAATGTGTACATATTTTGGTTTTCTAAATGCATACGCATTTTTGTGAACCAAAATGCATACATGTTTTAGAGAAGAAAAATAGGTACACATTTTGTAAAGCATGTTTAATTTCCCTTTATTAGGACCCTAAAACCACTTAATACCCATCCCCAACCCCCTAACACCCCATATACAACTCCTAAACCCCCTTAACACCACCTCCCTAACCCCCTAACACCCCATATCCAACTCCCTAACATGACCCACTCCTAATCACCTGCAACCCCTCTCCAAATCCCTAACACCTCCCTAGCCCCGTAACAACCCACACAAACCCTTAAAACCCCCTCTCCAGCTCCCTAGCACCCCTCCCCATCCCTCTAGAACCCCCTCAACCCCATAAAACCCCCTATGAAACTACCTAGCACCCCCTACCCTTAATCACCCACACCGTCCACCTATCCCTATCTCTCCCTGGGGACCTAACACCACTATTCCCTACTCTCTCTCACACACCTTTAATCCTCTCCCAAACCCTTAATAACCCCTTCTTTCACTCTCTTTATCTGCTGCTCCACTAACATCCAGTATCCTAACACCCCATATGTCTACACCTCTAACCCC
>LPNX010956090.1:66473-107294 GCA_001517045.1 Pseudotsuga menziesii | reverse complement strand
TCCTTTCCAAATTATAAACCCCCCACTCCTCCTCCTCCTCTCTCTCTCTCTCTCTCTCTCTCTCTCTCTCTCTCTCTCTCTCTCTCTCTCTCATTTCCCCCTTATTGGCCCTACAAAGAGATAGCTAGAAGCTTGGGAATATGAAGAATGAAATCGAACGACATAAGATTTGAGTGACAGAAAGAGATTATGTAATAGAAGCAGCTGATGATTAAGAGTTGTAACAAAAGAAACCATGGAAGAAGAGTCCGCGATAGAAAAGAAGATGCAAAGAGAGCAGCCGCAATAGAAGGAACCACACCAGAAGAAGAGTACAATAGTTGAAAAGGACAGGTTGATTGATTGTGGGTAAGAATTCAATTAGAATAGTGCATTATTTGGGAATAAAGAATCATTGTATTTTGGGGCCGATAATGCCTACTATCAGTGTAACTAAACATACGAAAATAGGAATGACAACTTGTCAACTAATAAAATGGAGTCGGTTGATTATGACATGTAAGATCCTATAAAAGAGATAACCCGATATGTGTATGGGTAAGTCCCTAGGTCTTTAATGGCTCCTATTTTAGAAAAGTGTAGATTTGTAGAGAAGAGCATCGATCGAGTCTATGTGCGGATCGACAACATAGTGAAGGAGAGGAAACTTCAAAGATCAAATATTAAAGAGCATGAGAGGATAGAAATCCATATAGATTGTAGAGAAGATCTAGAAAAGAGTCTACTAGTTGAGGGCATAAATGAAATGTGCCATGTATTTCTCATTCCATATGAAGAGCAACTTTTTGGTTTTTCCCACACAGGTTTCCACATTAAATGTTGTCTCTATGTGTATTTGATAAATACATTTATGGTGAATGAATGTATGTTGTGAATAAGTAGGTCTGAATAGATTGGATATAATTTTTTTAATGAATGAGTTCTTAGATGCATGTGTCACACTATTGATAGATAGAATATTCGCTAAAGATTTATATTACTGTTGTAATCTATGTTGATGGAAAAGTACAGTAATATCTTGAATGAACACAATAAGAATAGGAAATACACCCCCCGTATTGGGTTAAGTGAATTGGTAAGGTCCTGTGAGATAAGAAATCCTCACCCAACTACATAAACCTAGTTATGGAAGTTAACCATAGAGATATCTTAAGTGAGACTGCATTTGCATCGCAGGTGCTACCGAATGAGCCATGCTCTGTCGAGCTAATATCCTAGGATTTTTTTACGGACAAACAAGGGTCTGAACCTGGTTCAAAGGGAGAAATTCCAACAAATGGTTTTGTTGTTGGGACCATGAATAATTTTGGTGAGGGATATTTTATGGCACCTGACATAGATGGAAATTTAAGAGTGGGTCAATTCTAAGGCATTAGAGTTTGCACGGGAAGAATGTGAAGGATCACAACTGAATCCAACAAAGTTGTTGCAGAAATAAATTTATACCAATAGTCACAAGATATTCTTTTGTGATTTTACTATTTTTTTTATGATTGGTTGTTGAAGCTAGAAACCCAGGTAAAATATTTCCAAGAAAGAGAATCGATAGAGTGGAATCCTTAGTTGATTCAATTATTAAAGAGTATTACCAACCCTATATCTAGGGTTGACATTCTTGGGTAGATAGTATTTCAGAAGGATACATCACTAAATTTGTCATCGACACAATAACATCATGCAGTGAAGAAGAAATAAATATTTCCCAAGGATGTAGAAGAATATGCTTTACATCTTTAAGGATTTGGATAAAGATTCTTATATGTGAAAAAGGGATCTTGAGAATGGATTTTGATGAGTAAAGAACTATGCGTAAATACCTGGGATATGTCGCAAAAAAATATGATAAAAATGGAGAAAAGTAAGCTGATATGTTCCCTAGTGTTGGAATATTACAAACCCAATCACAACTTAGGATAAATATTTAATCATTATTTGATTATTTTCCTACGCACTATCCTAGATAGTTGGAATCCACTTGCACTACAAAGTCAACACTTGCAATCTATACCCAAGGAACACTTTAATCCTGATTTTGGTTTGATATTATCCACTTTATTGACTCCTAAAATTAGTAACTATGCTTTCCTGTAGATTCTAGATTATTTTTCTTTTATCCAGCTTTTATGTGGATAAGGTAAAGCTAGTCAACTAGGAAACTGGTAGCTTTTGTTTCCAACCCACCCTCCATGATTTTCTCTCCATTTTGTAAGATTAGCATTTTTTTCCATCATACTTGACAACTTACTCATGATTTTTTAATTCGTGAGGTTCCTGATTGATTTGGGAAGTGCTTGAGCAAACTATGCAGGTTTATCATATTTAGTAAGTCTATCTTTCTAAGCTTGATGAGTTGTCTCCAATACAAATAAATTAACCGATGGATTGATTTTCCTCTATATTTTTTCTAACCTACTATTTCATCTAGATGTTTTGACCACACCAAATCAAGTATGTAACACCCTTGAGTCTCTCTTTGGAGTTCAAGATGAGGTAAGAGCACATCCATTGAAGATTGAGTTATTCTCAATGAGTCCAAGCAGTTTCAATTCTATTGAGGTTTAATTCACCAAATTCAAGACACTTGTTCTAATTATGAATAATTGTGGGATTGAGAAAAAATATGATCAATTAATCATTTCCATTCTTTTTAAATTGGGTCCTAAATACTCAGTTTTTGTGTCTACTTTTCATGCTACTAGGATTGTTGTTTCTAATTGGAAAATGCCTTCTTTGTGCGCTTTCTTTGATTCACTAACAAAGGACAAAGATAAATTGATCCAGATGGGTGTTCTTAGAAAGGATCATGCTTTCATGGTTCAAGGAATAAATAATACCAAATCCAAAGAAAATAAAATTGTGAAAGAGAAGAATCCAACATCAAAGATTGAAGATGAAATTTCTAAGCCTATTGATGAAGACAAAATGAAGAAATTCAAGAAGAAAGGGAGCACATCCAAGTGTTTTTATTGCAGAAAGGGATTTCATCCAGACAAGAATATTTTCAAGACAAATATGGAAATCATGTCTCAGCTTCTTGACAAGCACAACACCGAAGTTCCATATGAGATAGAGAAGCCTACTGTTTCATCGAAACATTGTCATAATGCACAGTTCCAAGGTGATATAAATTATGCCTTGAGTGCTAGAATAAAATAATTTCCTCATGTCTCTGATGTATATTTAGTTTATAATATATCAAAATCATAAAATATCATATCCTTTCTTTGATAATCCATTTACCGGTCTCCTAGATTCATCTCTCAATAATTGTGATTTTCTACCAGATCCTGACTTGTCTTTGAGCAACTCTTCATCACTACATAATTCTGATTTAGAATAATGTTGTAGGATTGTATGAATGTCATGACACAATTCATACCATCATCCATACCATCTATCATACCTTTTCATAATCCTAATACTATACAAATCCCAAGTTCACTAGTTGATTCCTCATTGGTCTCATATGCAATGTTACTTATATTACAAGGTTTGAATTCTTCTCTATGTTTCATTGGTTAGTTATCCATGGTCGTAGTCATATTTGGATTGATATTACACATGTTTGGATCTGTTCTAAACACTTATGGTTCAGATCTCAAGTTCATTCATCATTCATATTTTTACAGTCATCAATTTTCCCTAGTTTCTTATACTTTTTCTAGTCTAGCCCTATATCCTCATCGAGTCACTGAATCCTTTGTATTTGTTGATCCATATGCTAATGTTTCAGATATATCATAGCTTTTTCAGCCTCATATGATATCTAGGAAGGTGCTATATCATATTGGAATAATGACATGTGATTTACATCACAATTTTGCAGCTATTCAAGGAGTTGAGTGCATATCAAATTGTCTTAATTGTTTTACTCTTTTGGAAGGAGTATGCACATATCTCTTTTCCATTTAATATTTTTTTTTGTAGATCATATTTTGACAGCAACAAGAATTATTCATATAATTCTCCTACTTTGTCAGATGATGAGATACCAGGAGTCTCTCCTCTTCTTTCTTGCAAATTCTACACTCTAGCACATGATCATGGAGTTCATGAGTTCTTTATCATGTATTTCACCAAGAATAAGTTAATTAATCTCATTCAAGTGAATATAAAAAACTACTAAATACATGTTATTTGAAATTTTGTGCCTTGTCCTTTCTTGAGGGAGGATTTTCTCCATGTGGTTTTCCCTCTTTCCTCGGCGTTTTGGACATAATAATTGTTAAAGAGTGACTATATCCATGTTTTTGGGCCCTATATACATCCAAATGCAGCTATATATCACCATTAAGTCATAATTAAAGGGTTTTGTTGGAATATTATAAACCCACTCACAACTTAGGATAAATATTTAATCATTATTTGATTAATTTCCTACCCAGTAACCTAGATAGTTGGCATCCAGTTGCACTACAAAGTCAACACTTTCCATATATACCCCAGGAATTATTTAATCCTAGTTTTTGGTTGATCTTGTCCACTTTATTGAATCCTATACTTAGTAATTGCGCTTTCCTGCATATTCTTCCTTATTATGCTTTTATCCAGCTTTTATATGGATACGGTAAATCTAGTCAACTAGGAAAATGGTATCTATTGTTGCCAACCCATACTCACTTCTTTTCTCTCTATTTTATAGGATTAGCATGTTTTTCCATCATAATTTAAAACTCACTCATGATTTTTCTATTTTGTGGGTTTCTTGACTAATTTGAGAAGTTCTTTAGCCACCTATATTGAGGGTTTATCATATTTAGTAAGTCTATCTTTCTGATCGTAATGAGTTGTCTCCAATACAAATTGATTTTACCTATGAGGTATGCACTATTTATGTACACTATTATTCATAATTATTCAATGGTGGGACACACTCCAATATTCATCTCTTCATTTGTGTGATTCAATCTATATTCTTATCTCTATGTTTCCCGTGTATGCTTGTGAGAATTATCTTAGTAGCAAGATTTATTTCTTGTGCTTTGTTTTAATATTAGAGATTCTATTTATATATGGTATTAGAGAAATACTACATCCAGTGATATTGGAAATGAACTAGAAGGAGGACATTTTAGAAGTGGAAGAAGACTTCGGGTGGTAAATAGAAGAAGGATTGTGACTAGAAGAGGAAGTTGCAGTACATACAGAGAAGAAGACTACTAGTTGACGTCGAGATTTAATGAAGGTTATTACAATGAAGAAGAGGAACACGAGTGTATATCTTAAAGGGAAGAATAATAAGAAGAAGGCCCAGATCCAGAGTAGGAGTATGACACACCCATGACCCTGCTTACGTCTCCGGAGTTAAGCTCCAGAAATTCATATCAGGTAGTGTGTTTGTCAATACAAGTAGTAATAACTATGGGAATAACAAACAAGGGAGTCTTTCTAGACAAACTTATTATCTAGAAGTAACAAGGACCAATATAATCAATCGAAATGATATTAAGCTGTCAATATTCCATGAAAATGGGTAAGAAGACCCATAGAAACATTTTTTTCTATGCAAATGCATGTGGACCATGTGATAGGTCCAATATAAGGCCATAAAGAAGGATCAAATGATTAAAACCCTTATGGTCATGCGTTGGACTGATACTTGAAGTTATTTTTGGTTCTGAGAAGAGTCACACATAAAACACTTGATCAAATTTGAGTAGGACAAATAGATGAATTCATAAATACCAAACCTAAATCACAAGGTATTAAAGAGATTAAAGAGATTAAAGAGATTAAGCAATTATCTACAGAGTCTGTGTGGGATTTTGACTAGATATTTAAGACATTGATGGATAAAGTAAGCTTCTAGATGTCAGATGTACAACACAAAGAATGGTTCATTGTAGCATTGTAACCACACATCAGATTCCCTTGATGCAACAAAATATTCTGCCGTAGAATGAAGCTATGGATTTGGCCATGAAGTTGGAATCTTGACTTCTAGGAGATAACAGTGCAAGAATGATGCAAATTGAGTCACAACTAATCAATCTTACACTGCAAATCCAATACATTAAAAAAAGGAAAGATATATACAAGGAAATATGGTGTACTAGATGTAGAACAAAGAGACACCATAAGGATAACTACTCGACATTCATGAATTATGTTGCATAAGGAGTGTCGAACCCGATAAATACACAAGGGATCCATTGGTGTAGAATATTACAGACTAGAGGCCATTGGTTGGGAGAGTATTTTTAATTACAAAAGATTGTAAGTGCGCTTACTATTTTATATTGTAAATTATGTAAATCAGTAGGCCATGATGAGAAGGACTATAGAGTATATTAGTTGCTGCAAGAGAAAATGGTGGAAACCTATTTAATGAAGAATCAATATAAGATACAAGATGAGAGGGATCAAGTTCAATATCAACAAGCTCATTTTCCTCAGCCCTAGTATCCATAGAATAAGTAACCACAATGACAATACCCTCAACCCAGGGGGGATGGAAATTTTAGAGGTCGAGGACAATGAGAATGATTTGGTCATGGAAGAGGACAAATTATATGTTATAATTGTGGACAACCAGGGAATTTTTATAGGGACTATTCTATCCTTATGAAGACATGTTCATACTGCAAATATTTTATCATATCGTCGAACAATGTTCACATTTGATTGCGAAGTGGCAGGCTCGAAATTTGGGAAATACAAACCCTTTGCAGGATACCAACCTGAACCCCAATAAGAATATACAGAAGCTTTTGTTTGAGCCGAGGGAATCCCATATAGCTATCATAACAAGAGGAGGTGTTATGACTAGAGAAGACCAAGAAACACAACCTGAACAATCACAGGTGCAATCAACAACACAAAATAAAGTTCCATTCGACATCCAAAAATAAAATGAAGTATTATTAGATGTGAGACCATAATTCCTCAATAAGAATCAAGCATTGATATTTACCGCTACACTATTTGGAAGACCAATAGTGGGAATTCCTAATAACTTTTACTATCTTTAACGAAAAAACCGACAAGAAAGGTTTGTAAGCTTAAATATTTTTTAAAAATTTTGTTATCATTAATACAAGATAAACATGTTGTCGAAGAAATGACATCTCTAATAGAAGAACCTCAAGAATAGGTGTGACGAGATAGAAGTGTTAACCATGTGGGAAAAATATTAAATACCAGTCATGAGTTGAGAATGTCCTCCTAGATAGGAGACTATGATATGGACTATATTATTCTAGAGTTGGGATTTGATGTCAACATTATAAAAAGAAAAACATGGGGAAAAATGGAGAAACCATGACTTGAGTGGTGTCCTTTCTAGATTAGATTAGTGAATCACTCAAAATTGCTACCTATCGGTCGACTGACTCAAGTTCTTGTCGAGGTGGAAGGGTCGATAATGTATGCTAACTTTGAAGTAATTGACATTGTCGATGACAAAAATTTGTATCCTACACTTTTAGGGATCAACTGAGAGATTGATAATCAAACCATCATCAATTTTAAGAAAATGATCTTAACATTTGAAGATTTAGAGCTAAGGGTGGTCGCACCAATTGATTTGCTAGAAGGTTAGAGATACACTGAGCCAGTAAATAGTGAAGGACAAGGAGATTATACATACCATATTTATAACATCACATCTATGAGTGACGATTATGTGAATACAATAACTAACAGAAAGCATAGTTTGAGGAGTATTAAAAAACAAATGGGTTTCTAAATATTCTTTAAACTTAGTTCTTGTACATAAGATTCCAATGAAGCATTCAAAAACTGGCAGAATCATATGCATGAAGTATACATGAGAATATGCACAAGAATTACATGATCTATGCGATAGGTAGGAATCAAGATAAGTGATCTACCCACATATGAAGGTTTACCTAAACATGCATATTTTATGGAAGAATTAGAAGAAAAATTCCCAAAACATCAGCACTTTTCTTCCCTGAACTTTGCACTGAAAGATACTCCTGCTAGATGGTGGTCCGCACATATAGAAACTATCTCATAATGGACTCAATATCGACGATTGAAGAAGATATGATTTAGAGAAGAGATCAGATATAGTGGTCCTCTAAGAATATAGAGTATTGTCGTGTGACATAGGAGGCATGTCTGTGACATGAATAGGTCCATCAGTTCATACACACATTAGACATGATACCAAGGAACGGGTATACATCAGTTGAACTGAGACAAGGGACAATTGAATGGGACGAATTAGCTACTAGTTTCACACACACAATTTATTTTACCAATGATCATCCTTAGATTGATGCTGCATTGCAAATAATCAAGAGAAATATATTTGAAGATATACATATCGCAATGACAAACTTCAATAAGAGAACCAAAACAATACAACAATGGATGGATTACCATAATGTGATAGTAGAACGTGATCATGATGAACCACTCAACATAAACATTCCAAAATATGAAGGTATGTGCGCAGTGGAAGGATTTGGTATTTCTAGTCAATAGTTTTTGAATCCACTAAAATTCAAGCAAATAAACAATGGATCTCAAGAGAATTCAAATTTTCCAGTATTGGAGATTACAAGGATGAAGAAATTGTCGGAATATTACAGACCTATTGCACGAGTTTCAAGATCTGTTCCTCATGCAATTATCAAAAATGAAATGGATTGTCAAAGACCTTGGAGAAATGAAAATACCACTAAATCCTAACTCAAAGCCTATAAAGTAGTGACCATACCAACGGAAACCACGGTATAAAGAAAAATTCAAGAAAGAATTGGACTGAATGTTGGATGAAGGTATCATAGAACCTATTGAATAATATGAATGGATTAGTTTGATAGTAGTATAAGATAAGAAGGATATAGGTGAAGTAAGTATTTTTGTCGACATATGTAAATTGAAGGATGCTCGTTTACATGACCCATTTCCAACTCCATTTATGCATGAGGTATTAGAGAGTGTTGGGGGTCAAGAAGCTTATTGTTTTATTGATGGTTTCTTTGGATACCATTAGATTCAAATCACAAAGGAAGATTGACACAATACAACCTTTGTGATGGAGTGGGGTTGTTTCCAATACACAGTAATTCCCTTTGAAATCTAGAATGTTCTTGTTGTATTTTCTAGGATAGTAGTGACTTCCTTGAAAATTTGTATTCTTAAATATATTGAGGTCTAGTTTGACAATTGGATGGTATTTTGTCTCATTAAGGATCATATTGAGAGCCTCAGAATGATGTTATAATGGTGTCACCAATATAAGATTTTTCTGAACTTAAAGAAATGTATTTTTGTTCCCCTTTTGGAATTATGTTGGGCCATGTGGTTTTTCACAATGGAGTCTTGGTTGACCCTGCTAAAATTGTGATTATGGTCAAAATACCACCACCTACGACATTGAAGCAACTGAGAAAAAGGATTGGTGCATACATGATACTATCAAAAACTTATTAAAGGATATGCAGACGCCACTTATACGATGGAGACGTTATTGAAAAAAGATGTTAAGTTCTAGTGGACAAAAACTTTCCAAAAAAGTGTTGACACTTTAAAGAACAAGATGGTTATAGTGCCCATACTTGTATTTATATACTGGAAGAAGGAATTTCATGTACATGTCGATGCATCATCTATCGTGTTCGGTGTGGTAGTAGCACAACCTAGTGAAAGGGTGATTGATCACATGCTTTCCTTCGCTAGCAAGAAATTATCAACAACATAGAAGAACTACACCACAACATAAATATAGGGAGTAGTTATGGTATACGGTCTACATAAATTTTGACACAACTTTCTAAATAGAGATTCAAAATGTACTGATATCATTCAACGTTGAAATACCTGATCAATAAGCTAGGTTTAGGGGGGAATATTTGTTGGTGGCCTCTCCTTTTTCATGAATTTGAATTTGAATTCATTCTTAAACTGGGTTGACTGAATTCAGGGCCAAACCATATGTCAAGGATCAAGAGTGGTGAAGAACCTGGTAATCTAGATGATAGTCTCCCTAAGACAATATTATTCATGATAATAATGTTTGATGATCATATAATTTTTTAGTATGGGATATGGCCCAGTTGGATTTACTGTTGCACAGAAGAAAAAACTAGTTGTGCAAACTGTAGACTTCCAGTTGATCACAAGATAGTTATATAAAATGGGCCCAGATGAGATTCTTTGTCACTACGTCTTGGAACATGAGCGAACAATGATACTTAATGAAGCGCATGTTGGTGTCATAGGAAGAAATTATACTGGAAAGGAAACGGTGCGAAAGATATTGCAAGCACGATTATGGTGGCCCACCATGCACGTGGATGCTGTAGAATATTGTCACAATTGTGATGTATGTCAGATAACCAAAAAACTATTGTGATGATATGAAATTCCACTAGTACCTCAAATAAATTTGCAGGAATTTGACAAATGGGTTGTTGATTTTGTGGGACCTATTATCGCAATAGGGAAGCAAATAGGTGTGAGATACATTATTAATGTGACTAATTACATTGACCATATGGGTTGAAGAAACACCGGTAAAATATTGTAGTGTTGTGACCGCATCCAAGTTCTTATTTGACAATGTTGTGACTCAATTCATATGCCTAAATATTTTGATAAGTGACTAAGCTATGCATTTTGTCAACTGGTTGATTGAAGAATTAACTGAAGAATTCCAGATCTAGCATAGAAAAAAACACCATATCAACCTCAACCAAATGGTGTTATCAAAGCATTCAACAAGATCCTAGAGAATCCATTGAAAAATATTTGCAGTGTTCAAAGAGACATCTGGGACAGGAAAATTCATGCAATTTTGTAGGAATACCGCATGACCTGTAACAAGTTGATAGGATGAATTCCATTTCACCTAGTGTAAGGCCAAAAAGATGTGATTTCAATGGAATATATTGTACCCAACCTATGGATTGTTGTGATTATAAATATGAAAGATGTTGGTGTTGTCAAGGAAATAATAATTGATACTGTTGGAAGAAGAAACTTTTTTTCAAGGTATCATCAAAATGCTAGGAAGGAACGACAGAAAGTATGGAATGATCACCACATCAAGAATAAGTGATTTCAAGTTGGAGGACTTGTTCTTACATATGGTAGAGTATTTTTAAATAATCCAGGAAAGATGAAAACACACTGGATATGATCGTATATTGTAATTCATATCAATAAAAGAGACACAACTACATAATTTAAATGGAACACCTTTCAAATGATTTGTGAATGGAATTTTCCTAAGTCCTTACAGAATAGTCATGACTTGGTCGACTAAAAAAAAGAGAAAATGTTTTGAGTATTTTATTAATGTTTTAATCACAGTCTTCCAATCTGTCACAAGAAAAAGAAAAAGGCATTGCAGACTGTCTATCTTTTGCAGATGAAAAATGGAGACAAATACAATCCTTATGTGGAAATCAAATAAATATGTCGAAGGTTGACTACAGGTTGCATTAAAGGAAGAGTTGTCACAGGATGAACTTGGGTTGTACAAAGGACAATTAGTCATAATTAATTTAAATACATGAGTAGTTTTAAGGACATTTTTTGTCACTTCCATCATGATTGCACAATAACTACCATTTATGTGACAAGTGAGTGACGATTTATGTGGAGGTTTATATATAATGTTTCAGATGATCAATCCATGTAAAAAATAACTACCACCTTTCCATTCATTGTTTGCTCATGTAAAGGATGAACTGATTAAATGGGTAGATGTTATCACCTTGGTGCTAAAGTTTTAGTTTTCATTATGCTACATCTGAGTGAAATGTTTCCCTTTTTAACTGCAAGAATCGAAATGTGTTTTTTCACAGAGTATAGTTATTTCCATTTCCAATACAAGTAGAGTTGTAGAATATGGTGTCGTGACTGCCTCACCCACACTCATTATGGAATATACTACTAGATATGTTCCACCATATTCTGTGGTCGTAGAAGAAGTTCAATATATTCCAATAATTCCTCCAGTGAAGTTGAGACCAGACCTGCTTGGTCCATTTAACGGGGAAGCGATTTGGTACCCGCAAGAAGAAAGAACTGACAACACTACTGTAGGAAGAAGAAAAAGTAACCACTAAAATTAGGCCACTATATGATATTCCACCAAAACCACTAGATGCACCGAAGAAAAAAATCACCAAAATGCAATGTATCCATTGGTAAAATCAGTCCTTCAAAAATGGACTTGGGGTAACAATAAATAACGACTAGATCCCATGATGTCACCTTCATCTTTACAAGAAGCACATGATGTATTTAGTGGTGTCAATGAACTTTACAAGAATCTCATGATATATTTGGCGATGTTGGTGAACTTTTCTCTTATCGGTCATAACATTGTAAACAAGTAACCTTTCAATCCTAAAGAAGTAAAACGACAACATAGGATGCAAAGAAGATCAAAGAGGTGGAGGCAATTTGTGCCAAGGGAGTCAAGTAAGCTTCTTAGACATGGGAAGCTTTGATTGACGATGAAGAGTTACAGAAAGTCACATATCATTGCACTCTGCGAAGACGGAAGTGCCCCAAATGAAGAAGGTAATGAAGAAGCTTCCCTTAGAAAATAAAATGGCTAAGGATGATGAGATGAAGAAAGTACAACAATAAGTTTCAACACTTCAAACACAAAAATAGAAGTGTGCTGATAGGGTCATAGAATTATAGGTATAAGCAGAAATAGTTATAGGTATTATTCAAGCTATACACTAGAAAGTGCTACACACAGATTCAACAGGACTTACAATGTTGGAACACATCAGTTCCGACCTTATGGATAATTTGAGGAAAAAGGAAGAAGAAGTACGGGATGCGACCGCATAGCTAATGAAATAATTCCAAGATTTTCAAAGTAAGGTCATCAAAACATAGGTTTCAGACTAGTGTTGCTTGGGATGAGCCATGGCTGAGTGTTGGGGGCATGTTGGTTCTAGGAAAAGATAATGAAAATTCAACCAGAATCATGCTCGGGAATATGAAGAGTCTATTCACATGACATAATATTTTTTCATAGAAAGAGAAGCTACGACAGAAGTATCCAGGGAGCAGAGTTGTGACAAAAGCATTCATGGTAGAAGAGTCTACGACGAAATAGAAGCTGCGAAGAGAGAAGTCATCACGGAAGGAACCATGATAGAGGAAGAGTACAGTAGTTGAAAAGGAAAGATCAATTGATCATGGGTAAGAAGGAAGTTGGAATGGTGCATTCTTTGGGAGTAAACCATCCTTGAATTTTTGGGTCGATAGCTCCTACTTTAATTGTAACTAAATGTATGAAAATAGGAATGACATCCTGTTGGATAAAAAAATAGAGTTGGTTGATTATGAGATGTAAGATACTATAAAAGAGAGAACCCAAGATGTGTGCAAGTTTGTGTCTAGGTCTCTGTTAGCTCTTTTATTATAATAGTTGTAGAGTTGAAGAGTTGTAGAGTTTTAGAGAAGAGAGTCGATCCAGGTTGTGTCTGGATCTATTGTAGTGTGAAAGACAAGAAACTTCAGAGATCAAATACTACTGACCATGATATGGGAGAAGTTGGTATATATTGTAAAGAATATATAAAAAAGAGTCTGCAAGTTCTGTGCATATATGAAAGGTGCCATATATTTCTAATGCCACAAGAAGAGTGCCTTTGGGATTTTTCTAGATGGGTTTTCATGTTAAATGATGTTTCTATGTGTATTTCATGAATATTTCTATGTTGAATGAATGTACATTGTGAATAAGTAGGTATGAATAGATTGAATAATATTTGTTTATGAACAAGTTCTTATATGCATGTGTCGCACTATTAATAGATAGAATCTGTGATAAATATATATATTACTATTGTAATCTCTCTCGATAGAAAAGTAGAGTAATATCTTGAATGGACAAAATAATATTAGGAAATACACCCCCCAAATTTGGTTGAGGGAGTTGGTAAGGTGTTGCGAGAAAATAAATCCCCACCCAACTGCAGAAACCTAGTTCTAATAGTTACCCATAGAGATATCTCAGGTGAGACTGCATCTACATCACAAGTGCTACTGACTGAGCCCTTCTCTATCAAGACGATATCTTAGTCTTTTCTTATTTTCAAACAAGGTTCTGAACCTAGGTCAAAGGGAGAAATTCCAACACCCTATAACCCTTACTAACCCGTTCTCTCTCTTTTTATCTACCTTATCCGTCCACCTTCACCTAACAAATCTTCCTCTCTTTGTACCCAACCACCCTCCCCTAACCCCAACCCATCTCTCTATGCTAACTCCAAACATTCCCTCACTCCAAACCTTGCTCTCTCTCTCTCTCTCTCTCTCACACACACACACACACAATAAAACATAACTAATCCTCCTCCTATAAATAAACCAATCATCTCTCTCTCTCTCTCTCTAACCAACACTAATCCCCTCTATCTCTCTATCCCTTGGTATTCCCCATTACACATCCTCTTAAGTATAATCCACTCTCCTCATCTCTTTCTCTCTCTCTCTCCCATAATCCTCCACCTACACATAACCCCCACCTCTCTCTATCCCCAAACCCCCTAAAAAAATCCCCATCTATCTCTCACACACACTCTCACTACCCCTAGCCACTATCTACCTACCCATAACCACCCTCTTTTCATCTCTCTCTCTCTCTCTCTCTCTCTCTCTCTCTCTCTCTCTAATACGACCCCATACACCTTCCCGCTAACTACCTTAATCCTCCCTAAACCACTATCCCCCAACCCTGATCTCTATCTATTTATCTTTCTCAACCCCCTTCCCCCCTTACCCCTTGGTTAAATTTGATTTTACCAAAACGTGTGCACATTTTATCTCTATAAAACACATGTACTTTTTCTAGAGAGAAAACATGCATGATCATTGTAGACATAAAACACATACACATTTTGGTTTTCATGGCACCCAGATAGGTATGAATGGAAATTTTGAATTTTAGAAAAATGCCCTCACGTTTCTTAGTACTAAGATCGATCCTTGTCACTTATATGGGTGTCATCATTCTTCTTATGTGTCGACTTTATACCTAGGTTCGTCTTAAACAAACATGTGGTATGGAATATGGTAAACCATAGCTAATTACACATCAAACCATTTTTGTAATTATGCCTTTGTTTTACCCCTCGTTACAATATGTTGCACACAATATTTTTCTACAAAATTTAACCTGAGATAGAATTTTTTATACATATTCCAAATATGTAATTTAATATATATATATGTATGTATGTATGTATGTATATTTATATATTTTTCTTCTGTCATGAATCAACTAAAAAAAATCGTTAGTGTGATGATGGTGATGATGGTGATGGTGATGATGATGATGATGATGATTATCATGATGATGAAGACAATGATGACAATGGTGATGACGTTGATGATGATGATGATGAACATAACGATGATGAAGGTGATGATGATGAACATCATCGTAATGACAATGATGATGAAGATGATCATGATGATGAATACGATAACAATCAACATGAAGATGACGATGATGACAATGATGATGATTATGATGAGGCTCATGATGATTAAGACGATGATGACGATGATGATGATTATGATGAGGCTCATGATGATTAAGACGATGATGACAATGATGATGATTATGATGAGGCTCATGATGATTAAGACGATGATGACGATGATGATGATTATGATGAGGCTCATGATGATTAAGACGATGATGAAGACGACGGCGACGATGATGATAATCATCATCATCATCGTCATGAATATGATAATGATGAACATCATGATGATGATAATGATGTTGATCATGATGATGATTATCATGAGGCTTAAGATGATGATGATCAACATGATGAAGATGATGGCGATGATAGTGATGATGATGATGATGATGATGATGAAGATGGTCATGATGGTGATGATCATGATGATGAATACAATGACGATCAACATGATGATGATGATGAGGGTCATGATGATGAAGATGATGATGCTGAACATGATGATGATGATGATGATGATGATGAAGTCGCTTTCATATTAATAATGATGATGATGATCATGATGATTATAATGATGATGATCATGATGATTATGATGATGAATATGATGATTATGATGATGATGATTATGATGATTATTATGATTATGATGATTATGATGATGATGATGATGATTATGGTTATGATGATTATGATGATTTATATGATGATGATGATGAGGGTCGTGATTATGATGATGATGATGATGATGATAGTGACAATGATGACCAACATGATGATGATGGTGATGATTTTAATGTTAGTAAATATAAAAAAATATAAAAGAAGAGGTCTAATTAAATATTCACCTTTCAATATATTTCATTGTCTTCTTCATCCAAGTCATAATATTTTTAATCAATTCGTCATCTGTATCAAAAAATTCAAATTCAAAATTTTAAGTATTTTCCATATCATCATCCTCCTCTAAGTCAATTACGCTCATCATGTCATCTTCGATATATTCTTCATGGGCATTGTCTGCTACATCATCTGATTCAACTAATTCTTGGACATCTTTTGATGGATCATCATCATCATCTAAATCATGTTGATCATTCTCTTCGTCATTATATTCTTCTTCTAGAGAACCCTATTCATTACCATAATTTAGGTTATACTTTACTGTCCTTCCCATTGGATCCTGGCTCACAACAAAAGACCAACCCGATTTACGTGGAACCTTCGAGTAAAATACCTACTCACATTCGATTGGAAAAACATAGGGCTTCGTTCCTGGATCAAAAAACCTTGTATTTACCATGGTAAATCCATTATCATGTTCAAGTTCCTCTCAACCATCCACATGGACCTTGAGTGCACAGGTCCACACAACTCAATGTCCTCATTGGTGTAAGAGGTAGTGTTCCTATGCATTGAAAAATTCCAAAGGTATATGCTTCTGCATTTCGCACATGAGATGGGGAATTTCTCTCCTCCAATACTTTATATCTTCTTTATAGATTTATTTAGATGTTATCCATCTACATGTGACACAAACTAATAATGATATTTAACAAAAAAAAACATTAAATTACATATCATGAAATAGTGCACAAAAAACAAATATAAATTATACGAATAACTAAAGAAACACTAAGCACAAGCAACTAATCTCTAGTTACCTAATGTATTTACCAATATTATATATAACTTGTTTGACATTGTTGTTTAAGTTGTCCGAGAGAGAGATGTAGAATATACTGTATCAATATAAAAACCACGTCATTTTTTAAACAAATAGTATACAAACAAGAAAAAAAATTATGTAATAAAATGAAAGAAATAAAATTATATGGACATAACAATAATAATTACCTTGATGAATACGTGCCAATCATGCGTTTTCACGCCCGCAAAATCACATTTTTTTGTTATGATATTCTTCAAGTTCGTACAAAATCCGGTCAAAAATTTAATTTTTTGCATTACTTCTTTGACAGCATTGCTTTGATGCTCCGTAAACATCCATGGAATTGAGTTTATATTAATTTGGTCTCCGTTGCTATGAAATTGGATGACGTCTTTCATTACATGGTTGCCTTCTTAAATATCTTTGCAAGCTTTCACAATTTTATCTTTTTCCCTCGTTAGCTCTAGTAGTTGCCATAATGTTTCAGTCAGATTCTTTCCAATATGCATTGTATCAAACAAATGAGCAATGTGTAGGTGCTCATAGTAGGGAAACCTACTGAATTGTATAGGATAACTTTTCATTCCTCGTGGAAGCCCATTAAATCCTACATGACCACGATGGATATCATGAATATTAGTTTATAAATAAATTACATCATAAATCAAATATCGCCACTACTATAAACAACTCATAATAAAAATTAAAATACATAACAATTCATATACTATGATCCATACGTACCAACTTGATGATTTCCATTTATTGCATCTTCCAAAGGTGAGGTGTCATTATTCATGGTTTTAATGCAGTCTCCTCCTTCCCATTGAAAATATTATTTTTGGTTTTTCTATGCCTATTATTCTTAGAGAGTAAATGGCTATACTCATCAAACACCTCCTTTCTTAACATTTTTGAGTGACGAGATTTTATCTTAGGACAAGAAATTGGACATGCAAATTTACCCTTTGTCTGAAGACCTACAATATATAGATATGGAATGTCTATGTCAATTATAATTATATATAAACTATATTAAATACTTCATATACTGAAATGCAATTAAAGTGGAACTTAAAAATACAAACCACAAAATTGGGTTAACCCAAGGGCATCGTGCATTGTCCATACAACCATTGCATGGAATTGGAATTGAAATTGCCTTTTCTGTATTGGTCTAGATATGTCATACATTCATATCTTTGAATTCGAACTTACCTGATTGATTTGAAGTACATATAAAATATATAATTATGAGAACCATTAAGATACATAAACCATGCACAAGAGTAAAATAAAAAATATACAAATGAAATTAGGAAACATAGTATGAAAAATGAGATGCCACAAATACATTAGAAATAAAAAAAGTTGTGGACACAAAATATCTTGAATAATCATCGACAACATTATGTGCTCCCTCTTCATTGAAAACAATGGAGGAATGTTATTGTTGATAACAAAAATAGGCCACACCATTAGAGGAAATTTCGACTCAAAATGGGCCTTTTAACTTTCACTCAAATTCCATGTCATCATGTGTTAGCCAATGAAATTTATTTAAATTTGAAATACCGTATAGGTCTTAAACACTTTTTTAATATAAATTTGGGGATAGGTATCATAAAAAAAAACTACTTTTTACTTGTATTTTCGACATATCTCCCCGTTTTTTTACTCAAATTTCAATCGGGAGAGCTTGTTGGATGCGGAATTTAATTCCACATCCAATGAGCTCTCCCAATCGAAATTTGAGTAAAAACATGGGGAGATATCTAAAAAATACAAACAAAAAATATTTTTTTCTTTTCTTCCTCCAAAATTAATAAATATTAGTTTATTATTTTAAGTATTATTTTATTAAATTTTTTTAGGAGGCCCATTTTGAGGTGAAATTTCCTCTTAGTGTAAATGGATTTCATCTATGAAAATGGATTAACACCATCTGCTGCCAAATAAATCCTATGATTATGTGGTTTTTCTTTAAAGTGAGGCCACCTTTCCTCCATATCTCTAAAAGCAGAACCATCTACAAGAATTCGACTAACATCATCGTGACTTCTATTCCTGGCATGGTGGTCCATAAATTGCGCTATGTTATTGCACTTGAACAGTCCTTACAAACATGGAATGATGGGAATATAACGAAGAACCTTGTGAGGAAACGTTTTTGTTACTTGATCTGTTCCATATCTACTTATATGAAATTCCATACATTCTGCTACAAATTCACGCTAATTATAATATATAACATGGTCATCCAGGCATCCATGAATTGCTTCATAATGCATTCCAATCTCTTTCATGATGGAAGTTAAATATCGATATGTGCGAGGTAAAATATTTGATGGTGGTAACAAAAATTCAACTATCAAGCTACATAAAAAAAATTTAAAGTTAATGTAATAAATAAATAATATTAACGAAACACAGTTCATCCGTATGATGATCAATAATGAATTAACAATACAATTATTAGAGGAATACAAATAAACTTTATCATGGTCGTATATATGTTATGGATTATTTTAAATACCTTAGAATCTGTGTGATTGATACGTCTGAAAGACCATTCATAACCTTCAAGTCCATTATCAACAATACAACAGAGATAAGATTTGTTTTGGAGCCTTCATAAAGGGGTTCATATGCCTTATCGAGAAGAGGTATATTGTTTTGATTATCAAAGTCATCACTATTTTTATTATCATCGTCATCGTCATCATTCATTCTAACATTAAATGAATCGTGGATCAATGTATTTGTACCATCATCTTCAACTACATTATTAGTATGATCATCTTGTTCAATATGATCATTCACTTGTTCTCCATTAAACATAGATTCTCCATGATCCTGCGGAACTTGTTCTGAAAGCACTTCCTCTGGACGACATTCCATAGGGTGTCTTTCCTTTATAAATACATGAAAACATCAATATATATAAGTTAATATAGGAAATATTAAAATAATACATACATTTACCAAAGCAAAGAATACAAAAAACTTTATAACTCTAAGCCTACAAATGGACGATATTGTATCCCCCCCTCAACGTGTCCATGTTCCCTACAATGTTTTGTGGTTGTTGAGATCAATATTCTTGTCCTCTTAAATCCCATGCATTGAGTACATGGACAATAACATTTGCCATCACCCCTTTGTTTCGTTGCATCCCATAGTCTAGCAATCAATTGTCAATTGTGTTCATTTGGACCAGGAATATTTCTATTTGACATTTTGTCACAAACTTCGTGAGTGAATACTATTAACAATATTAAAAAATTAAGTTCCACATATCACAATTTTCTCAAATGGAGGTTTACTGAAGAACAAAAAAATTCCCGCAAACTGTCTGTCGAAGAAGAAAAAATTCGTACAACCTCCTATTGAAGAATAAAACAGTTCCTCAAACCGTTGATTGGGGAATAAATAATTTCCGCAAATCGTTCGTTACTTCTATAGAAAACATGTCGGAATGTTTAAAAAATTTTATATTTATAATTCGCCAGTCATTAGATATTCGACGATATGAACCTAGTTACTGTTGGAAATATGGGATTAAACTATTTGAAATATGTCTTTATATTATTTCAAAAAATAGCCCACGGACATCGAAAATATGACGACTCATCCTCCAAATGTCGTCGCAAATTTGACACACTATTGTCAGATATATGACGACTCATCCTCCAAATGTCATTGCAAATTCGACACACGTCCAACGCAAATTCAACACACTATTGTCAGATATCCAACGACTCATCCTCCAAGTGTCGTTGCAAATTCGACACACGTCCATCACATATCAGACGACATAGTGTTGCAAAGTTTCATAAAAAAAACTTATGCTAAGGACGTCAGAAATTTGACGATGCTTAAAGAAATTAGAAGGTACAGTACTTTTCATCATTGGAAACTGACAAAAACATACTTTACGTGGGATGTCATTGGATTCTGTCATCGTATTTTGGGTTCAAATCCAGTTGTTTTTCACCCATAACTCTTTTGTTTCTCAACCATTTTGAAAAAATATTGTATGGTGAATTACAGGACACTGAACTCTACAAGCTATAAGACCTTCAAAGGTTGCACTCACACTTGGTGTACCGTTTTCAAGGTCCGATCAATTATAGGTGTGCACTAGTACTAGTTGTTTTGTATATCTCTACCAATTTTCATAAGTTGATTCCATCCTTTAGGCACTCAAAGGATGCAACCACAAAAATATATACCTTATATTTTTTCAAAAAAATAGAAAGCGTGAGTTAAAAAATATGAAACTTTAGATTACTCATCGCAGGATTGATTGTGTATGTGTCTCAAAATATCCATCTATGTTGAGGGATGCCTATTTTTCATATTTCTATTCCATCNGATTCTCATTAGCTTTCAAACACCCATATATATATATATATATATATATATATATATATATGATTAAGAACGATTATATTACCAAAAAATCCCATGCACAATAAAGTAATACCAGCTTCTTCCAACTGCGATGTAGTGATTGTTTAGTTGCTGCATTTACTATTGTATATCCTATTAGTATGATAGTTGTGAGCATATCATTTTGAGGCATATGTACGCACAATGAAGCATCATAAAGCTTTTGAGATCTCAAATTTCTCACATCATTGGTCTATCATTCTAATGTAACATGACTCCTTCCTTTGCTCAGGTGTTCATTCCATTGAGTCAACATTAAGTGGGAATGCTAGAATGTGATATAATGTTTTTTGATGGTTTGATGTAATTTTGTACCTAGTGTCATAATGGTTATAACATCATTTGTTGGGAAATTATACATGTAACCTGAACTCACTATAGATTTCTAATATTACATAGGTGCACATGAACATAGCTTGACATTTATTAAGTGGTGACCTATTTGTTAAGTAAAAGATACTTACACTAAGGGGAGATTTGTATCCACCACTTCTCCCATAGCTCTTAATGATATTATTATGCATTGAATTATATCTAACCCTACATTTTCTTATGATGAATACTTATGTTTTTCCTTGTTACTATAAATTGTTTACATTAGCATTGAATCTAGTAGCAAGAAGTAGAGAGTGGCTTTTGGATTGATCTTATCTTGGACATTTTCGGTTCTTAGTCTAGTTCATCCATATGTGAAGAGTTGTAAGATTGGAGAGTTTATTTAAATAATAGAAAACGAGATTTTGTGTATGTTTCCCTACCACTGGTTTTTACCATGCAAACACTAGATCCTCTTGCCCCTATTGTTTCTTTCTTCATGATTTACTATTATATTTGATGATTTCCACATGATATTGGATATGGAGTTGGAGCATCATCATCATCTGTTGGAACATCAATATGCAACATGGAGCTGGAGCATCATCATTTCTAGCATGGAACTGAATCGTCATCTTTAGCATGGGATTGGGGCATCATCATCTGTAGTATGGAATATCATCATCTACATAAAATATGATACATCACTAACATCGATAGCACGAGGTTAGCTCATCAACATAAGGATGGAATAAAAACGACAACGAAAACATGAGGTTGTATTATCAATATAAATATGAGTTAACAACAGCAGCACCAACATGTGAAATCATTATCAACAACTCAAGGCTGAAGTAACATCATATTATGGCAGGTATAATAAAAACCAGCATGATCCTTCCTTTTGGAATTATAGGATAATGGACAACACATATGTGGTACTCAGAACTTCCTTCCTTTCGGAATTACGAGAACAACTATTTGTGGATCTACCAATACTAATCATAGATAACACATACATACACATGATGATCCTTCCATTTGGATGTATGGAATCAAGTCCATCACTGACATCATGGGTGATCCTTTCTTTCGTAATTACATGATCAAGTCCACCTACTAATATTCTGGATGATCCTTCATTTCAAAATTATAGGATCAAGTCAACTATTAACATTCTAGACGATCCTTCCTTTCAGAATTATAGTATCAAGTACACTACTAACATTTTGGAAGATCCTTCCTTTCATAATTACAGGATCAAGTCCACTACTAACATTCTGAATGATCCTTCTTTTTGGAATTACGAGATCAAGTCCACTACTAACATTCTAAATGATCCTTCCTTTCGAAATTGGATTACTCATTGGTATTTAAGATGATCCTTCATTTTAGAATTACAGGATCAAGTCTAAAGATGATTAGCCCTTCCACATCAACATTTAAGAGGATTATTCCTTTTGGAATTACGGGATAAATCCCAACAAGATAAACATTTAAGACGATCATTCCTTTCATAATTACGGGATCAAGTATAAATATTATCAAGCCAAACATCAACATCTTTCCCAATCCTTCCTTTTGGAATTACAGTATCAAGTACAACAAGGTCAACCTTTAAGATGATCCTTCGTTTCAGAATTACAAGATAAATTCTAAGGATGACCAATACAAATTGAGCTACCTACTATGATGAGGATTCCATAGTATCAATACTACTCCCCCTTTCGAGGGAATTCCTTATAGAAAACACCAATATTATCTTGCAAGTGTTCAAACTTCATATGAGACAAAGACGTAGTCAACACATTTGCAAATTACTCATATTTTCTCACATACTAGAGCCTTATAGCTCCTTTTTGCACCATGTCATGAATGTAGAAGTACTATATTTCTATGTTCTTTGTCTTATCATGGAACATATGGTTCTTTGTCATCTTCATGAAGTTCTTGTTATCACATATAATCATGGTAGGGTCCATCTCCATATCGAATAGATCGTAGAACAACTTCTAAATCCATATGGATTCACAACTGGGGGAACAAGCTACAATATATTTCGCTTCTAGAGTGTTGAGTGCAACACTGGACTGATTCCTTCTTAGCCATGATATCATGGATGGCCCCATATTGAAACATCCTTGTTAATTTCTCTTTCTATGTGAGACACTTACTTTCCAATCTAAATCTATATAACCATACAATTTTAAGTCATTAACTCTAGTATTACCTAGACCATTATACTGGATTAGACTTACAACCCAATCAATACTTGTTAAACTCTCCAGGAGAAACTTGGGCCTAGATTGGTGAGAACATGTATTATTATTATTATTATTATTATATATATATATATATATTTCTATTTTAGAAATATTTAAACATAAAGAAAAATTAGTTTTATGTATGAGTCCTAATGACCAATTTTAAATATGATACGAATATTGGAATGGAATGGCCTGGTAAGGTACTTTTGTGATGACATGAGCCAAAACTAGTGGAGGGACTTCAGGCCACCCTAGCTATAGGGGACAAGAACCTTAAGGGATTAACCATTTAGGTTCTATATTTTCAGATCGAGCACATCCCATAAGCAATGTAGATACAAGTTGTAGGAGTTCCTACTACTTGGATAAAATTTCTCTAGAAGGTAGCCACATGCATCATATGCTACAAAGAGGAAACATTAGCTACACAATGATCATTGCCCTAATTTCTATATTTTGTACAAATCAGATATTATTTCATCATAGAGGGATATGAGCACCCTTGGTACTATGAGTCACACTTATAATGTTAGACTCACATTTTTTTTTGACTCGACTCATACTTTTCGTATTATATGGACATGCTTTTATATATAATGAAAATGACTTTTATCGACTATATTTATAGTTTATAGATGCTTGCTATGATTTTATGTGTTCTTGATTTTACTTGTGGAACAACATAATTATAAAATGTATCATATCTATGATTACATCTTGAAGGCATATGTGCTTACATCATAAAGTCAAACTAATGATTCAATAAGTGTACTCCTAAAAATTTACATAATAATGTAGAACATCAGACATGATGCATACTATCCAACAATGAAAACATCAATCGGGAATCTAAGTGGATAGTTAAATGTTGGGTTCTAAGAAAGATGGATCCCAACATTAACTTTATCATGGAACTATAGTCTGCATTATTATTAGTGGTCGGGCCAAGAGACACTCTGCCTGGACTCACAATATGGTTGGTTGTATTATAAATTGCCCAAGTTGTGGAAGTGATATTCTGATTGTGATGGAAATATTCATCTGCATTTTCTATAAACATTATTATGATGCGATGGCATATGCCAATTGAACACAAATCATAATGATAAATAGACTATACTGGTCAAATCATAAAATTATAAAACAATCTAAGGTAACTATAATACAATAACTACAAGGGAACATGCCTAGACATGACGGTCTAGGTCGTGAAGTACTGATTCAAATAGAATCAATTTATGGACCATAAGGTATTATCTTTGAAGTATTCAAGCTCATAGGCCCCTTTTTCTAGTACTTTCCTCACAATGTAAAATCCAATCCACATCAAAATAATCTTCCCAATCCCTAGATCACCATGATTTTGGTCATAAACCACACAATATCTCCTTATAACAAGATACTATGATGGAACAAATTATAATATTGTCCCTTGACACACTTTTTGTTCACATTCAATGGCTACAATAAAATCCATCCTATGTTCATCTAATAGCTCTAGTTACAAGAGACATTCTTCCAGTTCAGTAGTGGTTGATAAAAGTTCTATGGCTTACATTAAAGATGAAATCCCACACTCTAGAGGTAAGACAATTTCAACTCAATGCACAAGTTGGAAAGGAGTAAATAGTATTGTAGTTTTGATGGAGGTTTAAGATTTTGATAGCGTTGGTTACACCATGATATGTGAATTAAAATTAATTTTTTTCACCATCCTATGAAGCATGGTTTTCTAATACTTATTCACTGCTACAACCTATCCATTTGCTTCAGGATAGTACGATAAAGAGAAATATTAATGATTTTTTTTCTTTGCAATATTTGACATCATTTTATTTGAAAAGTGACTTCCATTATCAGTGAAATTGTCTCTCGATATACCAAAATGAGCAATGATCTAATTGAATACGAAGTGTGTTGTAGTTTCACCATCTCAATGAAATGTAGGAACAACCTTAGTGTACTTAGTAAGGTTTTCAATGGCCACAATAATGTATTGATGGACATTAGATGATGTCCATTTACATGTTGTGAAATCTATCCCCCACTTGGTGAAGGGATCGATAGTGATAAATGGATATAATAGAGTGGGGTGTGTGTGCATAATTGTTTTACATGTATGACATCTTTTAACCACCTCAATATAGTCTTTGAATATCGAAGGCTAAAAATAACTAGCATGAAATTTTTTTTTGGGTTGTAGCAAGCCGAAATAAGTGACCACCACATGCTCCACCATAACAATCATTCAATACTTTTTAATATTCCTCATGTATAGGGAAGCATATAAAGATAGTCATAGTTCCTCAAAGATACATAGTATAAGAAAAAATAACTGAATGTTGATATTGATGATGATTTTTATGCCTTTCTTCAAGAGAATACTGAGGTGGGATCCTATGCGGTTGTAGGTAAATAAGAAGATCGCTACACTAGGGGTCATTTGAGATAGTGAGGAATAGTATCTTGGTCAAGAAAGTAATCAAATTATATTGATCCTTCATTCTCCCAGATTAATTCTAACATTATCTCAAGAAAGGACAAAATGGTTTTGGATTTAGCAGATGCAAACCCTAGATCAATGTCTCGAACCATAAAACAACTTATTATATTTTCCCCTAACAATCCATTGAGATAAAATACTCTAAAACAGATTGATGTTTTATATAAAAGTAGTTTATCTAAGAATATGCTTTCTTAGTCTTTGTACAATTCCTATACTAGATTCTTATGCTACTATATATAGAAGCAAATCTTTTCTATAATTACGATGACTCAGGACGGTAGACACCAAGGCCTTTTTTAAAGAATCCAAAGAATTATGAGCATTTCCCCCCCATATAAATGAGACTCCTTTCTTTAATAATCACATTAAACCCTTAC
Organism: Pseudotsuga menziesii; assembly: GCA_001517045.1. Lineage (NCBI taxonomy): Eukaryota > Viridiplantae > Streptophyta > Pinopsida > Pinales > Pinaceae > Pseudotsuga > Pseudotsuga menziesii. The sequence goes on along the minus strand of LPNX010956090.1, from coordinate 80,256 downwards.
TAATATCAGGATATTTTGTATGAATCATCACAAGAAGTCAACCTTCCCTTAAAGGCTTTGCAACTGATGTAAATAGTGCAAGGGTAGAAAATGAAGTATTTCCTTAACATTGAATGGATCCACCACAATAAATCCTTTGAAATTAAAAAACCTAGTAATCTACCTGAATTGACATAGAAAATACATGTATTAGGATTCAAGCGAATCCTATAGTTCCTACACCTATCAAAAATAGCTCGCCAATGTTTAGGTGATCCCATATCTTCCTTGATTTAGATGTCCAATCATTAAAATAGTATTCAACAATTTATTTAATGTTATGGAAGGCTTCAAATAATTAAAATTGAAATGCTCTAGAATGTGCGAAAAAGGCCATAATTGGCTTGGTGTAGAATTAGGTAGAGGTAACGATTATGACATAGGATCTCGACAGAGTAGGAATCCAAAATTTCTAAATACCAATTATTAGGAAATTGAACTATTAGATAAATCAAACTATTGTCCAATGTCCTTTCAAATGTTTCCAAGCTGATCCACATTACAACAGTTTAGAAACTATATGAAAATGAAGGCCATACCCAATTTTTAGAATTGAATAATTTCATAAGATCATAAGGTTGTACTACGTTTACACTTAAACACCTAACATATTATTGATGAAATTGAAATTGGTGCCCAATATTTTATATACCAAAGGGACCATAAGAAGAATTATATAAGAATGCACTTTTTGCAATAGTAGGCCATACATATGACCTTATAGGCACTAAAAAGAGTGAGGGTGTTGTTCATGTATTTGTAACTTCAGAATGTATTCACTGGTATATATTATGTATTGTAACTCGATGTGTGTATCGGGAAGTATCCGTAATATAAACAAGTCATGTAGTTGAGGTTAACCCTCCATTGTAAGTCGCGACAATAGTCCCCACATTTGAGTCAAGGTAAACCCTCCTTGTTGATTGGAGGGAAAAGGACCCATAGTTGTGTGGCACTAGGGTTATTAGACTCTCCTAGAGAATTCGGCCCTGGTAAGTAATTATTAAGTGAGACCGACACGTTGGAGTGGAAATTAAGTGAATGAAAGAATATAAATAGAGAGTGAGCCTCTCTATTTATCACAACACACACTCACTCAATGGGGCGCATGAGTGAGAGAGGAGAATCTCTCTCAAGTGAGAGAGAGAGAGAACAACTGTGGAGATCATCTTTTTATGTCTTTGGGTTTTACTGCTACCATTGGTGCTCATTCTATCTCTGAGAAAGTTGCGGGATTTTCTCCTTTATGGTTTCCCCGAGGAAAATTGTTTTCATCTCTTGTCTCTTGTGATTATTGTTGTGCATGTTATTCTCAGATAAGATCCTAAGATCATATAGCTTAAATGATAAAATAATTACATGGTATTAGAACTAACTTGAGAAGAAGACACTATGCAGCTGCAGAAGCTAGGTCTTCTTACATTTTGGGTCTCTCTCCACAATCCATTAGTAAAAGAAGGCTAGGATGAACCTCCATTGAATGGTGCATCTTTCTATCGAAGCAGAATTTCATTCCGGGCATTTTCAGTTTGTGCTACGAGAATTAGTGTTATATTTTTTATCATTTAAGCTAGAAGTATCTTAGAATCTTTAACTGAGAGAATAAAAAGCACATCAATCAAACATAAGAGACAATGAACACAAAATTTTTCCTCGGGGAAATCATAAAGGAGAAAACCGGGTAACTTCCTCAGAGATAGAATCAAAACCAAAAGAAAAACCTCAAAACAGTAAGATGATCTCTCAACAGTAGTAGTTTCTCTCTCTCTTGTCCCAACAACTTCTTCTCTCTTAGTTATGTGCTACAACTGAGTGTGAGTGAATGTGTGATAAATAGAGAGGCTCACTCTCTATTTATACTAATTTCTGACTTGACAATAACTCACTAGGGATGACTTCTCTAGGTGAGTCTAATAACCCTAGGGCCCCACAACTTAGGGTACTTTAACCCTTGATCAATAGGAGAGTTACCCACAATGACTTGACATGACTTGTTTACATTATTGAATCTCCTACTAGAAACATCGGGGCATGACATGACTCAAATACATTACAGACACTTTCGAGAATAAACATCGGTGTACAATACATAAGATATATAGGTGAATACATTTCGAAGTTACAAATACATAAACACTCCCTCTTAACTAGGAAGGTATTATCTCGACACAATTTATAAACATAGGTCTTCTTCTCTGTATCATATGGATCATCATTGAGTTCTTGTCATCTTCATCTTCAAGTCATCTTCATCTTCAAGACATCTTTATCTTAATGTGGATCATCACTGTTGGACCATCATTACTAGATTTGGATCATCACTCAATCTGAATCATCACTGGCTCATCATCATGGGTTCTATCTCTTAATTCTTCTCATCACAGGAAGTTCTATAGAGTCAACCATTTTTCATGCTGGATTCACATCTATAGAGCCAGTCCTTTTTCATACTAGATGTATCATCACAGAGACAACCCTTTTTCATGCTAGATGTGGTACCAACATAGAGCTAGTCCTTTTTCAGACTGGATGTGTCATCATAGAGCTAGTCCTTTTTCATACTAGATGTGGCATCTACAAAAATCTAGTCCTTTTTCATACTATATGTGTCATCACAGAGCTAGTCCTTTTTCATACTAGATGTGGCATCTACATAGAGCTAGTACTTTTTCATACTAGATGTGTCATCACAGAGCCATCCCTTTTTCATGCTGGATGTGGGATCTACACAGAGCTAGTCCTTTTTCATACTAGATGTGTCATCATAGATCCATCCCTTTTTCATGTTGAATGTGGGATCTACACAGAGCTAGTCCTTTTTCATACTAGACGTGTCATCACAGAGCCATCCCTTTTTCATGCTAGATGTGGGATCTACACAGAGCTAGTCCTTTTTCATACTAGATGTGTCATCACAAAGCCAACCCTTTTTCATGCTGGATGTGGGATCTACACAGAGCTAGTCCTTTTTCATAGTGGACATTTCATCACAAAGCCAACCCTTTTTCATGCTGGATGCGGCATCATCACATACATTTGACAATGGAAGGAACCAATCCTCTCACCATGTCAGAAAGGCACAACACTTACATCTGACCATGGAAGGAACCAATCATCTCACCACGTCAAAAGGGCACAACACTTACATCTGATCATGGAAGGAACCAATCCTCTCACCATGTCAGAAGGGCACGCAGACTCACCACTTCCTCTTGGAAGGAACCTCAATCTGGAGAACACCAAGCTTCTCCCTGAAGTATTCAAACTTCACCATGGTTAATGGATTAGTCAACACATCAGCTATCTGTTTGTCTGTTGCAACATTGTTGTAATCTCACAGATCACATAAGTTTACCAATAATACATATTAAAACATAACTATAAATCAGAGACAAGAGACAAGAACAGATAGGAAAATAGATTATATTATTACAATGAGTTCATACAAGGTAGAGAACTGAACTGAGTTCTCATTTGGCTCAATAGCCTAATATATACAATTTACAAACAGTTACAAAATAACTACCCGTCGGTTCGGTGAACTGACAAAAATTTTAGTTAGCCGACTTAATCATCTGGTTTAGTCGGCCGACCGACTTAGTCGGCTGATCGACTAAGTCGACCCATCGACTTAGTTGGCTGATCGACTAAGTCGGTCTTCGTTCAAGTCGACTTGTGTTGACTTGCTCCTTCTACATCTCCCTCACGAACAAAACATTTCTTTGTCCGGAAGAAATAGGGAGGTACAAAATTGAAGTTTTGTTAAACCGTGCAAAACAAAGCTATTGTTGTGGGCTGTGCAGACGGATGGTTGGTCTCTTCTGGACGCAGACCTCGACAATGGCCGGAGCTGTGATGGAAAGGTGATGCTGAAAATTCGTCCAACTATGCAAGGATTTTTGGATGCCGATCGTTAATGTTGTTAAACTTGACAGTACCGACATCTTTTCTGAAATAGGGTTTTCTACGATTTTCTCCATATTGGGGCCTAATGACTGGTTCTGCTCTTCTGCTGCATCGATGAGTCGTTTCATCTGGGGGCAGATGATATCGACCTTTTCTAAGTTTGGAAGAGCTTGTTGCACCCACTGATGAGTTTCTCATTCCAGCTTCTGCAGCTTGGTGTTCTCCAGCACTATCCGTTCTTCTATCGTTTGCCTGAGTGCTGCCTCCATCGTTTTCCTGCCCTCCAAAGCCTGAATGCCTTGTTGAGTCTATCTTGTCTGCTGATAGACCTACCCATAGTGAGTAGGACAATCTCTTAAGACTTCTTCGGTAACAACAGACTCCTCCATGTGGTCCTGCATTACTTTGTATGCCTCTGAGAAGGCAGTGTGCTGTGCTAGTAGTAGTTGGGAAGTCTCTTCCTTCTGCTCTTCCTTAGTTTCTTGGAGACGAGCTTGGACGGTCGATACCATGGTATCGAAGAGCTGATATGCTCTTTCAAGCGGTCGATCTGTCTCGACTTCCATAGGTCCTGGTATCACTGACTGAGCTAGAACCCTACATTTGCCGAGAAACTCGACCTATTCTGCATTTTTTGTCCGAGAGCTCTTTAGTTTTTCGTGTTGTCCTTGTCTTTGCTTCTTTGGCCAACGTCTTGAGGAGTTGGCCGACTTCTGTGTCGTTCAATGAACTTGCATCCTTTAAGCCGATCCGAAGTCTAGAAGGATGATGCTCTTTCTTCTTCTTTTGTCTTTTTGTTTCTTTTTCCTAGGTACCTGCAGTAGTTAAGGGGGTTTCGGTGGTTGGTAGGTTTGAAGTGGATGGTTTTTCTGTCTGGGTGGTTGGTATTGTTGCTTCTGGTTGAGAGGATGTAGTTGGTTGGGGTATATTTGGCTGGGTCTCAGGGGGTGGCAGAGGTCGTGGGGATGATGATGGTGGGGGTGGTGATGTAGTGGGGGAATGGTCGGGGGTAATGGGTTTGTCGAAAGTGGGTTGTAAACTTATGTCGGACAGTGGGTCTATTTCAAGGTCAGGGAAGTCGGTCTGGGGCTGGGGGTGAATGTGTTCGATGGTAGACTGCACCTGGCCAATTATGTCACCTTGTTGGTCAGATCGGGTGAAGGTCGATTCAATGTGTGCAATTACTTGGGGGTTTGTGCTGCTACCGGTGTAAAGAGGGGCCCTCGTGTGAATTTTATGAGCCAACTGAAACAGCACAGGAAGCGTCTCAAAGAAAGCTTTGAGTTCTTTGTCTTTGTTGACTTTTTCTTTCACGGACTCCAGTATCCTGCTTTTGTATAAGTCGAGGGGACTGACCGACTGCTGTGACGGTGCTTTCTCCTCAACTACTGGTGTCGGTGATGGGGGTGGGGGGTTGACACAAGATCGACAATGTCTTTTGGTGTTGTTGTTGTTTTGGGCTTCTTTGGTCAACCCTCAGGGGATCCTACTTCAAGAAACCGTTGAAACTGAGTTTCAACTGGGACTTTGTTTGCAGCGGCATCCTCTACAATGTCAATGGCCACAGCTAGCATCTCTTTGTCATCATCAGACGACTTGACGATAAGCGTGCACTTACCTTTGTCCTGCTGCACTTTTTGTGCTCTGATTTTCCTTCTGGCGACAGCTATCTCAGTGGCCAATTTCTTAATGATTCCTTTGGACAAAGCATATTCAGGGTCATATTGCTTGACTTCACTCATTGGTACCTGAGTTGGGGTGACACTTGCTGGAGTTGGAGGGTTTGCTTGCTGTTGTGGTTGTGGTTCCATCGGCTGTTGCTTTTTCGACGGGATTTATTTCGGCTATTGTTCTGTCGGCTATGGGTCGACTCTGGTTGGAGGCTTGATGGTTATTTTTACCCGACCAGTGGGCTCGATTGGGGTGTCCTCTAACACAAATGTACTTATGTACAGGTTTAACTCATAATATTCGTCTTTCTCCTGGTCGGTCAGTGGCTCCGTTACTGAGAAGTCGACCTGTTTAGCTGCCACCGGCACTCGTATGTTGGTCTTCGTCTGTCGAGTCAACTCCCGGAATATTTGTTCGGCAGTCAAGTAGTAGTCGAGAGCAGTGGCCTTGGGGTATTCACCCTGCATATACCAGACCACTGTATGGTCAAGCTCTAACTGTATGTGAGAGTTCGCAGGTAGATTGCGTCGAATGTTCTGAGGAACCCACCATCTGGTCGTGCGAAGCTTTAACTGTTGGAACCAGTTTTCCAGAAATATTTTTCCTTGGGCCAGCTCATGTAGGGTTCCTTTCTGGGAGAAGGGTTTGAACCTATTCATGTGGAATTTGGTCGGCTCCCAAAAGACTGGACTTCCTTTTGGACATATGTGGTACATAACGATCCAAAGGATTAGGGAGGGAAACTTGATGATTCCTCCCGTCTCTTGGCATCATTCGCAGACAGTTTTGACCATGTGGGTGACATAATCGCCCCATATGTAGATTCAACCGTCGGTGGAAATTGTGTCGACGGCCTCCAGCATCTCCAATTTGAGGTCGCTACTTCGACCTGCTAAGGTAAGTGTTATGGCGATGATTTTGGCCACAATCTGTGGTGTTCGAGTGGCAATCTGCCCGATCATCAATCCTTTAGAATTTTTCCCGGACGGTGAGCCTGTAAATTCTTTGACCAATCCTTCCTTGATGCTGATTGGTACAGGGTTCCCTTTCTTGGACAGGCCAGTTACCTTGGAAATGATATCTCCGGTAATGTCGACCGATCGGTCGAAGTAGAACCGACCGTTGTGGTATCGACTGATGATAAATTTCACGGCGGCTTCTTTTGTCCCACTAAAGCTTGCCATTAGGGGTGTGTTTGGGTAGTTGAAGATGGTGCTCCGTCGAAATTTTTCGGCTACTTGGGTCATCTTCTTGTCGACATAGGCCCACTCTTGGATCTCGGTCCAGAGTTTCGGCCATGGTCCTTCCTGTACTTTGGAATTTTTGATATGTTTTAGTCTACGGATCAAGGGTGTATCCTCGGCCTATAACTCTTTCACCTTGGTCGTTGATCTGGTCTGTTTGGGGGCCATTGTGTCTTCTTGGTCTGGGTTGCTATAGGTTTCTGAGTTTTTAGTCGACTGACTGTGCGAGTGCTCTGTATGTAAATGGTGTGGTGAATGAACTTTCGACGGTCCCGTATTTATAAGCGATGGTGTGACTGCGTGTGGGAATGGATGTGTTAATGGCGGACTTGACGTTCCATCTGCAAGACGCAAGTGTGGAGTAATGGTGAATTGCTTTCGGTACTCGAAGTCATAAATGCATGATGGGACTTACGAGATCATTGGCCGGTGTCGGTGCTGAAAATGGTCGATCCGACTGGTCGATGAAGATGGTCGAAGGTGATGACGTCGGTTGTCGAAGTAGTGAGTTCCTGTCATGTTTTGTTGTGTCGGTTGGATTACTTTGTTTTTGGAATTTTTATCTTTTTATGGGTTTTGATTGATGGTTAAGGTCGTTATTTGATTTTTGATTTTTTATTTTTTTCAGTTTTTGTAACGTTTAAGTCGGGCTCCATTAATGAGCTTCTGAAATACTAGGCCCTGTAATATTTTTAGTCGTACTGAGCCATTGGGATGTATTTCTTCGACAACGTAAGGTCCCATCCATTCTGTGTGTAGTTCCTTGGGTTTTCCTTTGACTCAACTATTATAAAGTAAAGCAAGGTCGCCGACCGACAGGTTTTTGTTTTTGATGTTACGGTCGTGCCATGCTTTCTGTTGTTGTTTGTGAATTTCCTGGTGTTGGATAACCATGAGTCTATGTTCTTATAGCTTATTGAGTTGAAATAGTCGGTCCTTTCTTGCATGTTTGACATCGACATGTAATAGTTGTGCAATAATAGGTGTCTGCTGTCGGAAATGTAGGGGGACGACTGCTTCTTGCCCATAGACTAGTCGAAAGGGGGTTTGATCAGTCGACCGTTTATATGCTGTCCTGTATGCCCAGAGGACCACAGGGATTTTCTCATCCCAGTTTTCTTTGTCGGTACTGCATATTTTTGTTAGCCCTTTTGTTAATGTTTTGTTGAAAGCTTCGATCGCACCGTTCGACTGAGGGTGATATGCGGTGCTTTGTCGGTGGTCGATGTGAAATTGGTCGGTCAAATTTTGGATGGTTTTGTTGATAAAGTGTGATCCTTGGTCGCTAATCAATGTGAGTGGGAATACAAATGTAGTGATAATGTTTTCGTAGATAAATTTAGCGGCTACCTCACTTGAACATGTATCGACGGGTTCAGCTTCTGCCCATTTAGTGACATATTCTACTGCTGTGATGATATATCTTGCACCTGATCGTCTGGCTGGGATAGGGAAAGGTCCTATGAAGTCTATAGCCCAAATTTTGAATGTGAGATTATGGTTTACAGATATCAAGGGAATTTCTGTGCTCGGCAGAGATCAACCAAGTCGTTGACATCTATCACATCGACTAACAAATTTTTTGGAATCTGTGTGGATCGTCGGCCACCATAATCCTGACTGTTGGATTTTCTTGGTAGTTGTGTCTGCTTGGAAGTGTCCTCCTGCAGGTCCATAGTGTGCTTCATGCATGATTTGATCTTGCTCATGGTCGAGTACACACCTTCTGAGAATGTCGTCTAACCCCATTTTGTATAAAAATCCATTGATGAGGCTGTAGGGTGCAGCCTTCATAGCTAAGATTTGTTTTTTCTTGGTGTTCAGACCTTCTGGTGCCTGGCCCGTCTCTAAGAACTGAGCTATTTCTTCTAGTTCTTTGGGTACTGCTTCTATACGGAATAAATGTGCATCCGGCAAGTCGTCATCGACTCCGGTTGGTTCCTCCCCTGTGTCTATGCGTGATAGGTGGTCAGGCCTGACATTTAACTTTCCTGGTCGGACCACGACTTCAAACTCAAATTCTTGAAAAAGAAGTATCCATCAGCAAATTCTCCCATGATGAAGGGGTTTATTGACGAGGTATTTCAAAGCTTGATGGTCAATATAAAATGTGAAGGGGTTGGCCAACAGGTAATGTCGATACTTTTGGAGGGCAAAGACCATACCTAGGGCTTCTCTTTCAGTGGTCGAATAGTTCCTTTCAGCCTTATTTAATTTTTGACTGCTGTACACTATAGGGTGATCCATCCTGTCATCCCCTGGTTGAGTCAGGATTGCTCCGATTTCTATTCCTGAGGCATCGATATGTACATGAAATTTGGTCGACCAGTTTGGAAATTTGAGTATGGGAGCTTCGACCAGTTTTCTTTTCAGTTTGTCGAAGGAGATCTGGCATTCCTCTGTCCATTTAAATTCTTAATCTTCCTTTAGTAATTCTTCCAAATGGTAGGTCATGTCTGAATAGTGTCTTATGAATTTCCTATAATAGCCTGTATGGCCAAGTAACACCCTGACTTGTTTAGGGTTTATTGGTGGTTTCAGGTCAAGGATAATTTTAATCTTGGCAAAATAGACTTTGATACCATCGTTACAGACAATATGTCCTAAAAGTATGCCTATAGGAGTCATAAAGATACACTTCTTAATGTTCAGGGAGAGTTGAATCTGTCGACGTCTCTCCAGCATGAGTCAGAGCCATGTGCAGTGATCTTTTAAGGTGGTGTATATAGTCTAGTCATTGAAGTATACTGCCATGGTCTTATAGATGTATTCTTGAAAAGTCTTGACAACAATTCGGGAAAACACTGCGGGTGCATTCTTTAGCCCAAAAGGCATAACTCTGTAAGCAAAAGAACCGAATTCACAGACAAATGTTGTCTTCTTCTGGTCTTCCTTTGCTATTGGTACTTGGTTATACCCTGAGAATCCATCTGTGAATGAATAACATTCATGGCATGCAACTTCATTTAATATTTCATCAGCATAGGGGGTTGGAAATGGATCTGTCAATGTTATTTTGTTGAGTTCCCTAAAGTCGACACAAATTCGTAACCTTGTTGGGTCATGTTTCTTTGGCTGGATGACCATGGGACTTGCCCATTCGGACTGGTCGATGGGGTAAATGATCCCTGCTGCTAACATGTTGTCGATTTCCTTTTTAACTATTTCTTTGTACTTATGAGCTAGTTTATAAGGTATTTTCTTGATAGGTTGGACATCAGGTTTAGTATCTATTTTCATTTTTCCCATCTCTTGTACTAAGCCTTTTAAGTCGTTATAGTCCCTTGCAAAGACATCCTAGAACTCTCTAAGTAAGTTCACTATTTCAGTGGTCTGTTGCTCATTCCAGTAGTCACCAATCTTGGCTATTTTTGGTCGGTCGTCATTTGAAATGTCGACCTCAGTTTTCACTTTGGCATCTAGCCACTCTGGTGCTTTAGATTCATTGATCGACCCACTTCCTTCTATGAACTGTGAGAATGTGGTAGGGAAGTCGGCTGCAGTCATTCGGTCAATATCTGGTTTGTTGGTGGTCTTGACTTTCAAGATTGAGCAGATCGGTTTTGTTGTTTCAATGTGGTCGGTCTTCCATCTAAATCTCTTGCCTTCAGTGTGTTCATTTTATAAGTGTAAACGTGTCGACTGTGATTTTGATTCAGTTTGTATATTGTTACAGTCCTTGATCTTCAGATGGTCTTGGGAGGGTTGTTTTTCTGTCGGTTGGAGGAACTGTTTGATTTGTTGTGCTGTCCCAGCCAATTTTTCGTTTTGAGGTATGAACTGGAAGTCCTTAATAAAATTTTCTTTGAGTTCATGCCAAAAGAAGGTTTCTCCTCTAGCTTCCTCCATCTTATACCATTTATGAGGTAAGTCATCTAGTGTTGAAGGAAACAAATGTTGCCAGGCTCGCTCATCTTTGTATCCAAGCCTTCTCCACTCCTTTTCACACATCTTGATGTGTTTTTCTGGGTTTTGACCTTGGATAAAGATAGGGATTTGAGCTTCCTGGGTTAGCTTTTTTCCACCAAACCATTCGACAAAGAAATTTGAAGCAGTTGTCCAGGTCTGTAATTTTGTCTGATGGGTGTCCCACCATCTAGCTGCTTGACCTGTAAATGTTTCCACTAAGCTTTGAAGTCTACCATGTTCTCCAATATTTTTAGATACTTGTTCGACATGCATGATTGGGGATTCCTTTTCCTTATATCTGGGCAGTTGAGTAGTGTGTAAGTTGGTTGGTTGTAAGGTAGGTTGTTCCCTGACTTTCTTTTCAAATATTTTCAGGATAATTGAGACAATGAAGCACTGTCGGGTGGGTTTTTTCTGTACTTTTTGTATAGTCCAGCACCCTCTTGCTTGTGTTTCGTAATTTTCCATTTCCCAGTCATATAATTTAGCATCTGAATTATAACCAATTGAGTCTTGGTTACCTAAGTTAATCTCTCCATAGATGTTTGGCTATGTATAGTCCGTATTGTTATGGATCTGATAAAGCTATCTGACATCGACTTCCTCATCAATCGGTTTTATCCAAGGTTGTCCTTGTGATGGATGAATGGGTACAATGACTTTTTGACCATTTCCTTTAGTTTGATTCGTTCCTTATCTAAGGATATGGATGCTTTCATCTTTCGTCCCCAAGGTCGACCGACTAGCGCTGGGAAGGAGCTAGATCCTTCTTTTGGGTCAATAATTTCAAAATCAACCTTGGTAGAGATTCCTTTGATGGTCATGTTGCATCTTTCCAAACCCCAATGGGTTCGATGAGATCTTGGTCAGCAAGTTTTAGGTAAATTCCTGACTCGTAGAGTTGAGGTCGGCCCATATTTTCCCATGTATCCCGGGTCATGTTATTTACCTGAGATCCGAAGTCAAGCACTACTTGTCGGATGTGACACCCTTCGATTTCTAGGTCGACAAGTGGGTCGACATCGTTTTTGTCTTTTTGGTTTAAGCTGCAAATGTTCTTAGCTTGTTTTCCAAAGTTGGTACTTTTTATTTCATGTAATAAATCAATGAATTGGGCTACGTATTTGTCTGTTTGAATGAGATGGGTTAATTGCTGTGTCATACTAGGTTGACTATTAGTAATGTCTTCCTGTTGTGCAATGTTGTGAAATATGTGGGTGGCTTCTTGATATGTTTGTTTTTCCTTCAAATGATCCGGATAACCATTTGTGCTTTTAATTTTACTAATTTGGGGGTTATCAGGCCCTGTTTTTGTGCCTTATCGAGTAACGATATGTAAATTCTTAGTAGTTAGTGCATCATATTTTTGTACACAAGACAAGACATTAACATTTTTCTTCATATTGATTTTCTCTAACATAGTAGGACAATCCTCAAGAGAGTGATCGCCTACTACACAATGTGTACAGAATTTAAGATCAGTTATGTGCTCATATGGACAGTCGGTGTATCGGTGACCTTCTTTGTAGCATGTGAAGCACTGGGTTGGTCAACGCGTTCGTATGTCGCGATTCCCAGGGAATCGACCTCTTCCTCCATAACCCTGACGTCGGTTGTCATACTGGTGCTCATATCGACGATCGTCATATCTTTGCCCGGTCTGGTTGTTTGTATTGTCTTACTCATTGTTTTGTGCTACTGCATTCGTTTGGTAGACCGCTTGATAGTTTTGTCAATTTTTCAGGTTTAACTGACAGTCAGTCGTGTTGTGACTTTTTGTCTCACAGATGGCGCACCAGGAAGCTTTTGCGTTCTTCATATTAAACAGAAAATATTTCATAGAATGATCTCTGTGTTCCTAGCTGTTATAGCCCAAAATGACACATCTCTTCCTGTGACCATTTTCCCATGATTTCGTCGCATGTCGGCACTTCATGAAAGTCCCTGAATGTCACTGAAAAAATACCTATCTTGGAGGACCCATATCTTGATTTTTGTAACTCCGTTTGACCTCATTTCTACACCGTTGGAAAGGTATTTTAGTTAGCTAAAACTTTCCAAAAGACACCAAAGTCTGAAAATGCCCAAAAATACCCTTAAAATGCGTTTTTGTGTCTATATGCGACTTGCCTTAAGGAAAACCCGCGTATGATACGCGAGTTGCTCTATATGATACCCGCATATGCCTTATATACGCTAATTTCTTTATTAGCAACACGCGTATGACACGCGACCTTTCTGTAGAGCAACCTGCGTGTATTTTTCGTGTACGCGACTGTCCAGTTATGCAATCTGTGTATGCCTCATTAAAATATAAAAACACGCCTTTTGAGTTAGCTTGGGTAGTTATGCAACTGACTCCTTCAGTTGTAACCACTTTGGCTTCGCCCTTAACTCTTCTTCGGCATATAAATAGAGGTAGGGAGGTCCATGAATAGGCCTTGGATTTTATGCATTGTTATGCTGGAGGAATCGGGACTCTCTTTTCCCACACCTTTGCCCTGGAGGTCTTCCCCTTGTGTTGCAGACCTTGGAGGCTGAGTTCTTTGGAGAAGAGAAGCAGCAAAACCAGATCAAGGTTTCGTGAGGTGCCAACTTGAAGAGAAGGTATATTTGTACTTGTTTTCAGGATTAATAAAGATGTGATGTCCTTCTTCTTCCCAAATCATTGTTTAATGTGTGATTGAATCTCTGTTTATGATCATATTATAATGTTATTCAGATCATTGTTTCATATTCAATTGATTATAATTGTCTTATATGTGGTCATAATGGTTTGAGGAAGGTATAATTCATTTTGCAGGTCTCTTGGAGCGAGAGGAGCAAGAAGAGGATTGAAGAGAAAGCTTGGACCAGCCTTCAGTTAATCAGGTGTGGAGCTTTCTTATCTCTGAAACTTGCTGTTATATGCTTGCTGAACATTGTGCATCTCTCTTTCAACCCCAGTACGTTGATGGCCTCTTAAACCCTAGCCATAGGATACTTTCCTATACAACAGAACTGGCGACTCCACT